>PVLA01015103.1:0-26980 GCA_004027455.1 Hydrochoerus hydrochaeris | reverse complement strand
TTTTGATCATGCCATTATCCTAGAAGTTAAGTAATTCAAACATGAAATGAAAAAGTATGTCTTCTTAGGAGGATGGGTTAATAGAAATATTCATATCTCTTTATGCAGACATAGATACAGAAATCAGAAAGATTTCTTGTGTTTTCTTTTGGGTTGTGTGTTAAGGTACTTGAGTCATGATGAAAAAAATGTGAGTTCTGCATGAAAGAACATTCGTTCTCCTTCTTAAGGATGACCTTGTGACTGGCATGCAAATCAATAAACTCCAAGAGTTCTGCAAAATGACTGACACACTCACCCTGAGATTATGTTTAAACCATAGAGTCAAAATCACTTCTATAATATTAGAAGCAAAAGAGAAAAATTTGAGGGAATTAAGAGGGAAAAGACAGAGAAGAGGCGATCTCCCCACTGTCTCATGAGCAGGAACATACAGATGGCTTGCATCCAGGCTGGAGAAGCTGGTGCACTAGGGAGATGGAATGTTCTAGTCAGAGAGAGGCCATGGGAACTGTCCATAGCACTGAGCGCAGAATGTAGGCTTCTCTGCAAGTTGCAGAGAAGAGCTGGGCAGCAGATCAAGTTCCAGAGTCCAAGCTTAGAGCAGAAAACACTCAGCAGAAAAGGGCTCCATTCCTGCAAAGGACTCCATTTCCATAAACCTTCAGCACAGGAGCAATGTGAGTAGTGCTGATAGTAGCAGCAGATCTGCTGTGGGCTCTCTCCATCTCTCAAAGCTTACTTATATCCTATAGTAGAAGCACTGTGAAAGTTACTACTGATTTTAGCAAAAAGTTCATGGACATTCATTGTACTGAATTCAGAGTTAGTTTGTGAACCACCAAGGAATTCATGGCATACACAATCAGAGTTTGGCCCCTGCTGGTAAACCACATACATTCGTTTCACGAAATGCTTGGCAATGAGACTCTTGCGATCTCCATAGATGAAGTACTTTCTCTCAGGATGCACTTGCAATATCTCCAACAATTCCCAGAGAACTTCCTCAGTAGCACAGTTGACCTTCATTAAGTTCGTTTGTAGAAACATGATGAGGAGCCCAGTCTTGGGTCACCTGCTGCCAGGATGAGTCTTCCCACTAGGGAGTTTCATTTGGCTGACAGGGCCACATATGTGACTTCTTGAGCTGTCTTCCTATATGTCAGCTTCACACCCATTCATGATGTGAGCAGAAGCTCTTCTGAGGACCTCAGTAAAACGGTATTGACACATATGACTGAGAGTCTTCAGCATGTCTTTCTTAGTAATGTGTTGTTTCATTCAGTGATTGATGAATAGGAATAGATGGAGTATCACTAAGAACAGGAGAGGAAGAGAATGGAGGCTTTTGTTTCACTGCTGCACTGTCCTGAATACCTGTTTGATGTGAGGAGTCACTGTAGGCCTAGTGGAGTTGCTCTAGATTGCAGATCTTTGTGTTTGACACCAAGGCATGGGGACTGTGGTGAAAGACAGCACACAGGAGTGTAAGAGAAGAGGCAATAGAGCACTAAGTGGGAAAGATAGGTTGAGGGTCAAGTGCACTTTCAATATTGAAATTATAACCTTGAGGTACGGAAGGCTACCTCTGCAGCATTTCTGAGCGAAATTCTCTGGGAATGCAATGGACTTATGTTTGTGAACACAATGTTGTTCTAATACACTTTGAAAGAATTCTTAGTGAACTTTACCATGTGTTCTGCCATCTCTGCCTCAGATATTCTGCAGGTGACACTGGAGACAAAAGCTCTCTCTTAACGACTTATTCTTTAATGTCACAAATATCGTGTCAACTGATGGCAGGTTATGTAAGACATCCCTTATGTGGTTTTTCTTGTCATCATGCATATCTTGGGACCCAGAAGAAAAGAAATAAATGGTCATTTCACTTGAATATACCTCACAGTTGTCCCAATACTTGATTTCTGAGGCATCGCTGCTCACAGGATGGACGAAATAATTCATATGCCTTCAGCATTAGGTGTCTGTGTATTCTTATCTGAACATACCTACCCATGGCTCAAAAAGGCTTAAAGTATGTCATGGATTCTGTGATTCCCCCCATCTCATAATACTCTATGAGAGTTATTGACTTATTCCTATGGATAACTCTCAAAATCCTCCTCTGCTTTTCTTCTGCCATACTATAAGATGAAGCCCGTATTCCCTTGTGAAATCACAGAAGTAAGTATGTCAATCATAACAGCAATGCCTAAGTATACCCATGAGCCCATAAGTGAGGGGATTTAAGTGTTCTTTTCAGTTGTGAAAGTGGGGGGTTCCCTTACTCCTTCCACAGGAATATACCCACCATCCTGGCAGGGATAGTAACTAGTTCATTTCCATATGTAATCACTCACCTCTCTGACCATGACACTCACATCTCTGAGATTATTCTTGAATAATGCAATGCAACAAGTCTCCCAAGTTCCTTTCAGAGCATATTGCACAGCAGGATATGGGCCTTCTAGTCCTGTGAATTTATGCTGCTCTTGGTATCCCTCATAGGTTTGCATTTTATTCCTTGCAGTGTGTTCCCTTTCTCTGTTTTCCTAAGTGTCAAATGCTGCAATCAATACTCCTACTTCTTATGCTGCAGAGAGAAGTTAGAAAAACCACAGTGGGATTCATTTGTCTCATTTCTCCCAGAAATGACAAGTTTCAGGATGTTGGACCTCTCTATATTTGGGTCAGATCTGGGCTATCAGTTCTTACTCAGTGTTTTAACTTCAAGTGCTACCAGACCCTGAGTTTCCTTTTTTTTTATTTTTTGGCTCAATTTATTTTACCTAGTATATAAATGAAGCATTTTAACTACTAAAGCAGTATCATTTTATGGTTTGGACTTTTATGATTTATATGTAGATGTTCTCCTAAAGCCTCATGAGCTCCTGAGTGGGTAATCTCAAGGGTGATAGATAACAATTGGGTTGTATTTCTCAATGGGTTACTCCACCTACCTGTGTACTCCTAAATATGGCTCTGGGATGTGAAGCCTGCTTAGCAAACATGGGTCACTGCAGCTGTGAACAGGTAGGGTCTCTTTCCTCCTTTATTCTTGCTTGTTCTCTGTGTCCCAGAGCCAAATAATGAGGTGTTTCCCTTCTGCCAAGCCACTCTGTCATGCTGCCGTGCCTTGAAGGTAAAGGACTATGGCCTGAAACACCTACAAAGTGTGAAAATTAATTAACTTGTGCTCCTTACAATTGTCTATGTTGTATAGTTTCTTCCAGACAATAAAGCAACAAAGGCAGATGTATGTATGCAGTATTAATTGTTTAAGTCTTCTTATCTGTTACTATCAATTCAAATATAACATTTTCTGTTAAAAAGCATTTAAAATCCATGCTGTGGCCTTTTTGTGATATGTACTGCTATGTAATTGTGACCTCCAGTTTCCATACTGTACAAGAGTACACAGAAATTCTTACTCCTGTCTTAATGTCTTAATACATATTGACAAAAACTTTTTTCCTCATTTTTCCACAAATTTTCCTAGGCTTTGATAAAAACAATTATATTCTCACCTTTTATGAGATCATTTTCTTAGATGTTCTACATGTGAATGAGATGATGCAAAATGAGCCAGGCCTGTAAAAGCTTCATTTGAAGTTGATCATGTAGAACAAGTTCCTTATGTTACTGAGAACCCCATAGAGAAAGCGACAGGAGAGTCTGACCAAGCCCTGCTCTAGCCTTTAAGGCCTGACAGCAGACATGAACTGGTTTCTCCCTGAGTCCATTTATGATGAGGTCATTTTGTCTTCAGTTTTGATCGTTCAGAGTCTTCAAATTTTCTCCTTCACTGTCTAGGGGTTTCTTCTGCGAAATTGTCACATCACTTCACATTCTTATTTCTCCTCTGCAACTTGTGCACGAGATAAACTGTGTCTGATGAGTGCAGTGAGATGAGACACAATATCCCCAAGCATGGAACCCAGAGCAATAGCACCATCCCAGTCAAATCATGCTGTTCAGTGCCTTCTCTTCATCAGCCACACTTAGCTCTTGCATTACTTCTGTTAAAATACATACATTTTCGATGGCTGTTTTTAACGTGTCACCAGAAAACTCTTCAGATAACCACAATTACACTCTCCAAGTTTATAAGTGCAACATATTAAATTCCACTTGTGAGTGAGATCTGTGCTGTAAGACAGACACATAGTTACTGGGTTTCGGCTTGTCATTGTGAAACAGGAAATTGGAACCCTACGTCTTATGAGATTTACTAGCCTCACACAGACACTGATAATGTCATACAGTGTCTCTTCTTCTCTATTACTTCCTCGCATTTCTTTTGGAATTTTCATTGTTTAATTTGGATTCTGCATCTCAAAGCAGTATATTGTGTTTTACATTTGGTTTTAGTCACCTGAAATATATTTTGATGGAATGAGCAGAAAGGGACTAAGTGACTCTAGATGTGCCCCAGGCTTAAAATAGTGCAGCAGTGTATACTGTACAAGGATTGAGTCCCAGTATATAATTCATCTCTTTCTCTTCACTGTATTGTTTCACTGGAGAAATTTCAAATACTTTCTCTGCAAAAGAAATTGGATCCATCATCACAGATACAATTTAGGAATATATGTAACTTATGTAAGACTCACAGCACAATGGTAGACAAAAATTGGGATTTCATGATATTGATTATTGTTGCTGAAATTATTGCTCTAGAAGATGGTAATCATAACACACAATAATTTTATTTTTAAGATATTAGAAAATATTTAAGTTTAAATGACATAGAAATCAACATTAATGAAACACTGCTGAATAAGTCATACTAATAGTTCTGTATTGCAGTCACAGTTATTTAATTTGGATGTAGAATTTTTATCCATCTGTAGGCAACTAACATGGCTTGTTTCAGTCAGTGACCAAAAATCTCCCTCTTAGCTGTCTTTTCTTTCAATGTATCTCATTTTTATTCCTTTTTGCATCATAATCTATAGATCTCCCTATTAGAGTTTTAAAAATGACATCCTGAGTTACATTAATACAGCACCTCTGTAGTATATCAAAATTCTGTTCTGCAGCCTATGGTGAGAATGACACATCAGTGGCTTCTGGGAATTTCACTGCAAAGGGGCACCAGAAATGCTTACTGGCAGCTGCATGGACATTATTATAAATTATACCCTGTGCTCACCTGCACAGGAAGCATCCTACTCCTTCCATTCCTGACAGCTGGGGAAGATATTTTTCTGATGCATTCACCATTCCAAAGCTAATGTTGAGATTGCTATGCCATTGCCGGCAGATGCTCTCAAATCTGAGATGCAGCATGTGAGGGCCTGACCCTAGCTCACCTGTTCCACAGCCTCATTTAGACCAAAATGCAGCTTGAGCAAAACTACCATCTACTGAGAGCATTCCAAAGTCCAGGTGCACCCAACCGCCAAAATCAGAGCATTTATGTTAGACTATCACCTCATATCTCTCCCATGTAATTTTCTCTCTCATCCTTTCTTTTACGTAGAAGTTAAGCTCACTGGTTGTAAAGCAGCTGCTGTGAGACTGTAAAATCACATGGACAATGGCTGAATTTTCTTTTCCATAACATCTATAGTACTATTTGGAGTTTTTCAGAAAACAGTTGCTCATTTAATGCTTGTTGGAAAACCAAAAATAAACAAATTAACGAATAAATAAGGTGAAAAATTTAACTAATTACACTTTAAGTACACATAGAGTTTGAGTAAATGAGTAAATTGAGCTAATTTCATTTAATGTTACAAGCAAAAAGCAAAGTTAATAGAACCAGAAATAATCTCAAAATTTTCAGCATTTGGTGATTGCAAATTGTTGTCTACTAAAATTTCTCCATCATGTTCATGCAAGTCCATTTTCTACATCTTTGTTGATTTACCCTGTAGTAAGTAAAAAGTGCCAAATGTATTGCATACAGTTGAAATTACAAAACTCATAAAAATAAAGTGTAAAATGCAGAATACTATAAAACATATTAGTGATTAATTCTTTATATTAAAATTCCATCATCAAATTTAAAAAATGTGCTGTGTTCAAACTGAAAAAGAAAAAGAAAATGTTATACTTAATGTTATGAAATTTATACTGTAAAACAAAATATTTCAATTAAAGACTATCTAAAAAACTAAGACACTATACTTACTCATGTCTAATACAAAGAAGAATCCATGTATTGTGTTTCCTGAAAAGCCAAACTATCCAAGTTTAAAGGTTGACTCTTCTTCAACCTCAAATGAACACTGCCTCAGAAAAGTAGGTATGGATGGAGTATGAGAGAGATCCATGAGATGAACCCTAACTTTGGATACAGTGCATGTCACACCCATGGGATTCTATTCTACTCTTTCTGATCATCTTTCTAAGCCCCTTCTAGCAGAGTAGGGAAGAAACTCAGGAGAGTATAATAGATCTTGGCCCAAACATTCAGTGAAAGGTTCTTGCCCTAGTACAAATTACTGTATAGTTATGGCGGTGGTCTAATGTGGCGGAAGGCCAAAGCAGGAACTCTTACCACGTCCTGCTTCTTCTTCAGACCTAATTGCAGCTCACCTTCCTGTTCTCATGCACAGAGATTTCCAGTCAGTTCCTCACATGTCATCGATATCCACCCCATGAGCCAGTTCAATCAGAGGTCCTATAACCCTCTGCCTCTCTGTATACTGTCAAAGGAGACAGCCCAGACATTATGGGGTGTGTGCTCCTTCCCACCTCCTCAGCTCAATAAACCTGTTCATTTTGTATTTTCATTTCTCTATTGTGCCAGAATACTCTAACATTTAGGACTTGCTTCTTGGTGGCTATGGCAAAAGACCTATGACCCACAATGAAATTTGTAGCTTGAGGAGTCACTATTGGGGACTTGCCAATGATTCAGGTTTATTTTCTGCATCAAAACATGCATGATGAGCTTCTGGGGCTTCACAAAATTTAAGCACCTACTCTCATCAGGTATGTCAAAAATATTGAGAAAGCCTCCATTTTCTTTCTCAGTGGAATACTTGTCCTAATAGAGATCATAACCTTGGCCATAATCCAGAAACCCTTCATGGGAAACACCCTAATTTCATTCAAGCCTCCCTTAGTGGAGGGCCTGAGCTGCTCAAGAGGATGTAGTGCTGAAGTCTATGATAAATTTCCATTAAAATCCAGGTCAAAGACCAGTGCTACTTGTATATTGTGCTGAAAATTTGGCCTGTGTGATGGGATAATTTGTTGCATAATTCTTAGAAAGTACTGTAGTATCTGTGCTGTCTGTCTGCTGAGAGGATCTCTATGGAAACTCTGATTGAAGATATTACTCAGGACATATTTGAAATTGTGTCATAGAGAGCGCCAGCAGAATTGGGAACTAGAACATCACAGCTGGGGCAGGAGGCTCCTAAAATGGGGCAGCCACACAGCAGAGGTGTCTAACTCTACTAGGTGGTTCAGACGGCAGGAGAACTGATAGACACGTTGCCACTAACAGCAGAGGAAGAAGGTGTCTCTGCTTCCTCCTCTTCACTCACCTGCACACCCCTGTGACCGGGGTCTCACTGGTCTGTTGGCAGTTTTAATGGGCTTGGATCTTACTCATCTGAACTTAAGGAATGAGGGCTAAGTGGACGGGCAGCAAGCAAGAGTATATGCAGGAGGTTTGTCAAGGCAAGGACCTGCATTGGCAAATGACAAGAGATAAGCTTGTCTGTTAGCGCATCTTGATTGCACCCAAGAGCCTCTCTGTAAATTTTCAAGAGGAGACTGGTCTAAGAACCCCAGGGCAGCCTCGAGAACACTGTGGAGGAATTGAGAGTCTCAGGTCACTGAATGACAGCCCAGCTTGGGGGAGCTGAGATGGCAGCAGGACCTGGCCTTGGAGCTCCTAGAGTTCCGGTTGCATAGTCCTCTGGTATTATGTTATCCGTTGTAGGCAAGGTCAAGAGCAATGTTCCTTGTATTCTTTCACAGTTAACACAACTTTTAACTTTCTGAAGAGTAGATACTCAAAGAAAAAATGAGAATTATTTGAGGATAAATTTTAACAGAGTGAATGGCTCCCAGAGCCATCAGAGTCCTCCTAGCACTCCTTGTCTGACTTGAGAGGCACCCTCTCTTGGCAAGGCTTTCATGCCAATAGAACCAACTTCTCAGTTAACTGATTCTCCTAAAGAGAAAGTGAGGGAGCACCTCAGTTTCAAGACTGGCCAGGATCTTTCCATGTCAGGGAAGGAGATTCTTGTGACCACCCAAACAAATCTTCAAGCATGAGACTGGTTTGAAGGTCATCTCCTTAATTCCCCTGGGACTCAGAATTTCTCTTTCACTCATGTCAGTGCAATTTCTCTAGACCAAGGGGTTCAATCCCTGTACTGTGTGGGTAAAATAGGAGACATACAGTCCTTAATGTATGTTTTCAGACTAATCACTGGATACTAGACTCTCAGACTAAAGACCTCAGCTCTGTAAGACTCTTGATGCAGTGTGTATCCTTCATCTGGCTACCACTTCCTGAGATCTCCCATACTGAATTCCCCCTGGTCAATCTTGGTTTGGAAAGGAAAGGAGACTGTGGTTCTTATTTTTGTTGTGGTTTTAAGTTTCTCTATTTTGCTAAGATTCTGACACTGACTGATGGAGGACCTGGTATTCCAAGTGAGTTCCCTTCCTCCAAACAATGCCTGTAAAATCCCTAAGAAGTAAAGTATTTATACATATGTTAACCGTGCCTGGAGCCTTGCTTGAATGACATCAGTGATTGTTTGTAAAACTTTGAGGGATGTATTTCTACGTTCATTTTGTGTCATTCTCTGTGATACTTACTCTTCAACATCTATCCATGCCTTTTGTTCTACTAATATAATCAATGATGGTCAACCATCATCCATTAATAATGTTTGATGTGTTTGTGAATAGAATTTCTGGACTCAAGAATATCTGAACTAATTCAGACTTTTCGTTCGTCCTAGTTTTTCCCCAGGGGGCTGGTCAAAGCTACTGCTTCCTCACACTCCTCCAGTGAAACTGCTAAAAATGTATTGAAACAAGAGGGTAGAAATCTGCAAATTTTTCTCTCTAAACAATTTTGTCACTTGCCACTGTTGCAGGGCATAAATCTGCCTCCATTTCAAGGCAAGGCTGTGCTAAGTATACAAAGACAGAGTATCTTTTGATTTTAGATTATACTGTTTCTTTTTCTTTCTCCTTAGCTGTCACATGATTGATTTAAGTCATTGGAAACAGCCTAGATTTGGTTGTTATACTCACACCAATATTCAGTTCCATAAACCATGATAAAATATAAGAACATTTGACATTTTCAAAATATTTTTCCTTTTAAAACAAAACATAGTATACAATTCCATTGGAGACTCGACTTACTTTTTCTAAGTTCATTGCTCATTTTTAATAATTACCTCTATAAACAGCTTGTACATTACTGTATGATCTTCTATTGGGTATGTTTTTAGTTTTTTGCTATTTTTAATACTTCCTTTCATTGTATCTTAAATTGTTTGCAGATTTACTTTTACTAGACTCCTGAATTTCTTTTGGGCTTTTATACAAAAATTTTATGAATTTCCTTGCACATATTATTGTGCACACCAGTCACATTTTTTTTAAAAAGATCAGATCATGTTTCTAATATTTTTATCAGTTTTGATTATTCTTTCTCATTTACTTTGATATTTTTGTTGTATTTGCAATTTATCTCTATGTTTTCATCCTACTGTTGATAATAGAGCTTCTGCTGTATGCCTTTGAATTCTCCAGAATTCTTCCAGGAAGGCTTGCAGTGCTTCCCAGGATATGTTAAGTGTAGATTTTAGAGATACTAAAGTTGTACACTGGCATTTTTATGAATCAAATCCAGGAGATGAATTAAGTAGAGTACAAACAATGATGAGTAGTCTCAAACAAGCTGTTTTTCTCAGCAGAGTGCTGAGTCATAAAGCTTTCAAGTTATACATCAACCAAAACATTCATGTAGATTGACACATAAGCAGGACCAAATTCTTGATTCAAAATAAATCAAGTTCTGAATTGGGCAGCATCAAAGCAATCAAATACAGCAATGTAGAGCATAACACCACCACTCTGTAGTGTAGTCCACAGTGCTCCACCTATTTATTCCTTCCTTCATTTCCTGAACTCTGTCTTCTAGTGCTGTCTTCTTAATTTACATGTTCTGCGATAACTAAGAGTTAGAAAAAATGCAGTATATATTTTTACTACATGGGCTACTTTTATGAAACAAAATTCATTTAGCTTTCCTCATTGTGTTTTCATGGATTAAAACCTCATTTTTTCTTAGAACTACACATGAATCTATTGTACTGATGTGCTATCCTTTATTTGATTCACTCATCTGATAATGGACGTGTTGGTTACTTTTATGCTTGCACAACTGTGAATGAAGCTTCTAAGAACATCTGTGCAAAGGCTCTCTTGTGCATATTGTTTTCTGTTCATTTGTGCAAAATCAGTGCAACTACTGCAGCTGAAGAAATGAGTATGTAGAAAAAGCCAGCGTTTCTTGAGATCCACACCATGTTGGAACTTAGGAAGCTGGGAAATCAAGAAACCAGCCTCCCTGGTAAGCAGCTGCGGCTCATGCAAGCGGCAGCCACTCAGGGAGTAACAGCCAGTGTTTCCCGAGATCCATGCCACGTTGGAACTTAGGGCGCTGGGAAACCAAGCAACCAGCTTGCCTCCCTGGTTTTAAAGAATGCATTCCAGAAGCAGTGAGATTGAGGGTTTAGCTCAAAAGCAAGTTCCGAGACACACTAAAGATCACAGTTTCCTGGACATGAAGCATAGGCAGCAAGAGAAAGATCCCACCGGTGCGTCAGATGAATTCCCAGTGTATCCCAGCTCAGAGAAGTCACAGGATGGCAATGACCACCAAGAAGAAAACCTCTCAAGAGATGGCTTATTATTTCTCCTCAGCATTCTAGAGGGAGAACTGCAGGATAGAGATGAAATCATAGGCATTTTAAAGGCTGAAAAAATGGACTTGGCTTTGCTGGGAGCTCAGTATGGGTTTGTCACTCCAAAAAAGGTATTGGAGACTCTTCAGAGAGATGCTTTTTGAGCAAAATCTGCCCCTTGGCAGGAGGACATGTATGAGAAACCAATGAACAAGCTGGACAAAGTGATGGAAAAACATAAAGAATCTCACAGACAACTCTTGGAACAACTTTTAATGGTAGAAAAATCCCACAGGCAAACCATATTGGAGTTGGAGAAAGAAAAGGTAAAACATAAAGAATACATGGAGAAGAGTGATAACTTCATAAACTTAGTAGAATAGGAATGTGACAGCCATCATGAACGGTTGCCCCTCAGCCACGCCACCTGGCCTTGGAACCAGCTGAGGATGGACAGAAAATTCCAAAATTGTAAAATAAATAAAACTTTCCTTCAAAAAAAAAAAGAAATGAGTATGTATAATTTTGCGAGGTGTTGCCAAAATATCTGCTAATGAATCTATGTCTTTCTGTATTGGTAAGAGTACCCATTAAGCTTCTTGTTATTTTATGTCTTCTCCTCTAATCTTTGTTTGGTGGTGGGGAGTGATAC
Organism: Hydrochoerus hydrochaeris; assembly: GCA_004027455.1. NCBI lineage: Eukaryota > Metazoa > Chordata > Mammalia > Rodentia > Hydrochaeridae > Hydrochoerus > Hydrochoerus hydrochaeris. Next base: position 15,424 of record PVLA01015103.1, on the reverse strand, counting down.
AAGGAATGGCTGTGTAGTTCAGGCTGGTCTTGAACTTACTATTTATCTCAGGCTAGCCTGGATCTCAGATCAGTCCTCCTGCTTCAGCCTCCCAACAGCTAGGATTATAGGGCTCTGCCATCACACCCCACCTCCTTCGTTTGATTTGGTCAGTGTTTTGGAATTCAGTCACTCTAATAGGTGTATTAGCAACTTTTCAAATACACACTGGTATAAAATTGACATCATTTTTCCCCAATCTTTAGTAGAATTCATAAGTCATATGAGAGTGCAGCTGAAATCCCGGTAGTCTGAGAGATATTGTCAGGAATATTGCAAATGGAAGCCAAACCTGGACAATCTAGTGACTTAGTGGGACCTTCTCTCAAAAAGGTAAATAAGTGGAACTCATATAATTATTTAGTGAATTCATTTGGCACAGATTTCTATTTTTAAAAATTGTTGCTATTCTAATTTCTTTGATATATGTAGGGCTACTCAGGTATACTATCCCTCCATTTAATTCTGTAGGTGTTTTTCAAAGATTTGGTTCATTTCATCCTGATCACTAAATTTGCGTTCAGACAGTTATACATATTACTTTATTGTCTTATTTTTATTCATATCATACAGTATCATACTGAGAGCCTTTCTCTGATTTTTGAAAAAAATCAGTCTTTTCCTTGTGTTAATATCACTGAAAGTTAATCAATTGTTCTTAATCTTTTTAAAAAAATGTCTTTTGTTTGTATTGATTTTCTCTCTAGACAGTTGCCACTTTATTATTTGTTTTAGTATTTCTTTCCTTTTTATTTTGAATATAATTTACTTTTTTCTAGTTTTCTAATGGAGAAGATTATATTACTCCATTTTCTTACTTTTTTGGGGGGGATAGTGGGGATCGAACTCATGACCTTGCACTTGCAAAGCAGGCACTTATGCCTTCTGAGCTAAATCCCTGGCCCATTTTCTTACTTTTCTAAGATGCGTTTAATGCTGTAAATTTCTTTTCAGGCATTGTTTTTTCTGCGACTCACATATTTAAATGAGATTTATGTTCAATTCATTTATTTAAAAATACAGTCTCAAGAGTTCTTGTTTGACCTACATGTTCTTTTAAGATAGTTTTTTAGTCTCTAAGTATTTTGATATCTTATTCCTACTTTTTGTTGCCATCTTGTAGTTGAACTCCTCTATTGGCTTTGAACATACTTTCAGGTGTTTTTATTCCTTTATATTTTATAATACGTTTTATTTTATTTATTTATTTATTTTGAAGGTAGTAAAAATACAACAGAACAAGACAGAACAAAGCCAATTGAGACAGTGCAGTGAATTTGGTACAGAACTTCACAGCAGGTTACCCGGACAACAGTAATAGATACCATAGTATATTTCATTGTCTTCACAATAGTTGTCTAGTCAATTAGGTATAGCAAAATCAAACCAAAGACAGAACATTATAAAACCAATTGAAAGAGAATATTTAATAGAGTAAAACAATTAATCATAATGAAACAAAACTGAAAACAACATTTGCTTTCAAACAGAAGATAGAGGAGACCCCCCCATATTTGCATGCTGTCATCCTCCCAAGAGATGCTCAGACCTCTGTCCTCAGTTGCTAATGGGGGAGAGGGGAGTTGGGATGTTTGACTCCAAGCCCGTGCACCAGTAGGCTCACAGGAGACACTACTTGGTCTCTTCCTGGCTCACACCAGAGGAAGGTGATTACCAAGAGGGCTGGTGAATTGCTTCTTTGTACAGCCGCCTGGGTTCCAGCATGGCCATGGTCGGATCTCGGCAGCCACTTCCTGTATAATGCATTTTAAATAGACAGAATATTGGCTATCTTCATGGATATCCTATGTGAGCGCAAAAACAGCAGTTTGTAATTCTAATGTTCATTATTGCATAAAAGTGATTTAATGTTATGTGATGGTTCTGTTCTATTCAGCTATAAGTTTGTTGATTCGCTGTCTTTTGGCTCTGTCAAAGAATGATAAAGGTATATTCATTTGTTCAAACATAAGGGTGGATTTTTCATATCATTTTTGGTCTAGCGTGACACACTTTATCACTGTGTACGGTATTTCAGTGGATGCAAAATAAAGATTGTTTTATTTACTACCAGAAGTAAAACCTTTATCATAATATCTACATTTCACTCTGATCCTTTTCCGTAATTTTAATGTTTTGTCTAAAATAAATACGACTACATCAGGTTTCTTTTAATTTGTGTTGCCTGCTATACCTGAAAACTTCCAGACAGCCTGCTGCTGGTACTCATGGTGCCAAAAAAAAGGTCTTGTCTGCTCTCTGGATTTGGAGACTTTGTATTCATTAAAGTTTTTGCTCTGCTTGCAGGAATCACTTGATATTTCAAATTTTTCACCCCTTTCTCCTATCTTTGCCTGCAAAACCCATATAAAAAAGTGAAGTATTCAAACACATAATAATAATGACTCAATCCTCTGTGTTCCTGACCCACAAATCCATAACAGGCTATCAGTTTCCAGAAGGGTCCTTATGTTGCATGACTTAAGGACATATATTCAAAAATTTTAGGGATGTATTTCTGCCTTTTCTATGTGTTATTCACTGTGATAGTTAATGTAATAACTCAATACTGTGTGTTCTGTCCTATTGAGACATTGATGCATAGTCAATCCTCATCCATTAATGATGTTTCCTGTGGATACTAATACAATTTCTGGACTCAGGAATGTATTCTCTAACAAAACTAGCACAATTATGAAGAAATCATCTATGAGCATTTGTGTGCAGGTATTTGTATAACATTTTCAGCTCATTTGGGCAAATACGAAACAATGTAATTACTAGGTCACAAGGGACATGTGTGTATAGTTCTGTAATGGGTTGCCACAGTGTCTGTCAATCAGTCTGTGCCATTCTGCATTGTGAACAGCATTCAGTGAGGCATCTATTGTTCTACATCTTCTCCTGTATTTGAGTTTGTCAGTGTTTTAGCATTTAAACCTTCAAATAGGTGTGTCATGCAATGTCCCATTGTTAATTTGCAATTTCGTAATACTGAGTGGTCATAGGACCCTTTTTATATAGTCCTTTGTAAAAAATTGGTATCACTTCATCCCAAGTCTTCAGGCGAATTTAACTGGAGATGCCAATGTCCAATTCAAGTTTCAGAACTTTGTGAGGCTTAACCAGAAGAAATGCACATTGCAGCTAAAACTGGACAACTTACTTAATTTGCCGGATCCTCTCTGAAAAAAAAAACAGTTGAGTTCACCTAATTATTCAGTGGGTTCATTTGTGATGCTTCTTTTATGTTTTTAGAACATCGAAATTATTATTTCAATTTTTTTCACAGAGGTATCGTCTTCTCAGATATGCTAACTCCATGCATTTATGTAGGTGTCATTCAAGGATTTGGTTCATTTTGCGTTGGTTATCAAATCTGTGGTCATAGACTTACTCATATTAATTTATCATACTAGTGTTATGGAATCATATAGATGGATGTTTTAAGATTTTTGATAATTTTTTCCTTTTAAATGTGACTGAATTTTATCAGTTTCTTTAGTATTACAAAAAATGGCAATCATTTGTATTAATGTTCTCTATAAACAGTTCCAGTTTCATTATTTTTGCCCAAATATAACTTTTCTTTTCATTTAGAATTTAATGTATGCTTTTTCTAGTTTTGTAGGGTACAAACTTACATTATTACATGAGCTACTCCTTCCTTTTAAAGCATGTATTCAATGCTATACATTTTCTCAAGTACTGATTTTTTACAACTCATATGTTTTAGTGAGCTAGAGTTTCATTTTACATACTTAAAAAAAATGTTGTCTCAACAGCGCTTGTTGGACCCACATATTATTTTGAATATGTTGTTTAGTTTTTAAGTATTTTTTAGTTTCATTACTATTTTTAATAGTAATTCGTATTTTAATTCTATTGTGGACTTTGAACATATAAGGAGTTACTTTTATTAATTTATACCAGATAATATATGTTGTGAGTCTGAATGTTATCTGTGTTGGTTGATGTTCCATGTGAACCTGAAAAACATAGTTTCCAATGTTGCTATGTGCAGTATCACCTGAAAGCCATTGAAATGTAGTTAGCTAATTGTGATATTTTGTTGTATACTAGGTTTATTAATTAGCTGACTTTTGGATCAGTCAGCTTCAGGTAGCTTTTGTGTTGACATCTACACCTATAACAGTGGGTTTTCCTTATCATTACTTGCCTCATGGGATTCATCTTAAGATGGCACCTTTCAGCAAATACACAATATGGCTTGTTAAATTCACAAGCATGATTAAACCCTTTATCATTATTATACCCATATTTGTCTGTGATCATTTTTCAAAATCTGTATTTGCTTTATCTGAGAAAAATATGAGTACTAGACCTTTCTTTCCAATTTTTTTAGGATGGGGTATCATTTCTATTTATTCACATTAATTAATTAATTTATTCATTCATTCAATACAGATGATTGAATCCAAGAAATGTCATGCTATAGACTTAGCCCTTAATTTTAAGTTTATTGGTTCCATTTCAGTACACCTAAATGACCACATTCACTCTAAGAAATTTGTATCTGTACATGATATATACTGTTTCTTCATGTTTTGATATTTTTGCATTACTATTCCCTCTTTTCAAACCCCATCTCCTCCCCATTCACAAAGCTTGGTTTCCATTTTGTCCTGCATTTAACATTTTTCCTTCCCTTTCTTGTATTTCCCTCCCCCTCTCTATTTCCCTATTCCTTTTGAATATTTTCTCCTTGTTTCCTAAGATCTATTTTAAATTTATATTCTTATATTCATTTTAATGTCTCACAACAGAAAGATGATGTGATATCTACACGTGTGTCTGGTTAACTTCACTGCAGAATACAGCTCTTTATTGAGTTATTTTTATGTGATTTTGAGATAGGTTTTCACTAATTTCCCAAAAGGCATCAAATTTGTGAGCTACCTTCCTCATGTTTCCCCAGGATCTGCCGTTAAATCCCTGTAACCCCACACAGGGCGGCATTCCATCACATGTAGTCTACTATTGCCTTTGCACTTAAATGAGTGCCTTATAGGAAACACCAAGTTTATCCTTCCTTTTAAAACTTAGTAACAGAGGGCCTGGGGTTTTAGCTCAGCTGCTCAAGTGCCTGCTTGGCAAACACGAGGTCATGAGTTCGATCCCCGGCACCAAAAACAACAACAACAACAAAAAATTAACAGAGAGTTTCAAATTTTATTTGGTATGTTTAGAACAGTGGATTTTAAGGAAATTATTGGAAGAATTACATAAATATGTATCTCCCAATTTTGTGTTACTTTCTATTTATTTTCATACTATATTTTGTCTTAATATATTTTGCTCTTGTAGTAATCTCAGTGCTAATTAAACATTTTGTGTGATGTAATGTTATCTCCTTGCAGCATGTCAATTTTCAATGTTTTTTTTGCAATGTTTTCATGATTGTCCATGATTAGAGAATATTTGCAAATAATTGAAGTTTTCTTTCAAATACTACTTTAGAATTTCACACTTGGGCAATTATCTTATTGTAGAATATGTTCAAATTTTCCTTCCTATAACTTATAATACTGCAGTCATATATTTTACATATTTATAAATTGTAAACACTCTATAGAATCTTGCATTTGTTTTTGTGAACAAACCATTTTCTCATATATCAGTTATGGCAAATAATTCAAAATTATAAAAATAATGTAATTTTCATTATTTAAAATATTTCTTGTATTCATTTAACCTGGGTCTTCATCTTACATCATCTTGCTTTTCTCAGAATATTTTTACCATTTATCTTACTGCATATCAGTTAAACAAACAACGTGCTTCATATTGGCATAATTATGTAAGCATATAATGTGCTTAGATGATTTTCACGTGTCAGTACCCTGGATTTCCCACCCTCTGCGATCTTCTTCCCAACATCTTTCCTAGAATTCCTCTTACTATATTCTATGTCATAGTCTTCATTTTGATTTTGTTTAAGCCTCCATATATAAGAAAACTTATTTGATATTTTCTTTTTCTGAGTCTGGCTTATTTCACTTCACATGATGATTTCCAGTTCCATTCCTCTTCCTGCAAATGACACAACTTCATTTCTCTTAATAGTTTCATAATTCAATGTGAATATGTGTCACAGAATCTTTACCCAATTTTTGTTTATGGACATATAGCATGAACTGCAACTTAGCTGTTGTACACTGGTGCTCAGTAAGAATGGATGTACAAATATCTCTTATGTATGCAGAATTTACACTTTTGTGATTATATCAAGGAGTATCATACCTTGATCAAATAATCTCTCTGGTTTTAGTTTCTTAAAGAACTCCATCCTGATTTTCGTAGTGATTGTACTAATTTTCCTATCCATTGTGAGTTGAGAAGGGCACCACCTCCACTACATCCTAGCCAGCATTGTCTTCCTATGCTTAATCCACCATTTCGCTGGGGTGAGACGAAATCTCAGTGCAGGTTTGATTTGCATTCTTCTGATGGGTAAACAGCTAGATACTTTTTTGTATATGTGGTGGCTGTGTTTCTTCTTCTGAGACATTGGACAGTAAACTGCTCCATTTATTAATTGTTATTTGTTTCTAGTAGTTGAGCTTTGTCACCGGCACAGAATTTTATTGTGCATACAATCTATTATTTTTCTTGTTTCCTTTGCTGAACTGAAGCTTTTAATTTGGTGCAATCCCATTTGTCATTGTTCTTATTGTCCACTCTACTGACGTCCCATGCAGGGAGTCATTGGTAGAGTTTGTATTCTGAAGAATTTGTCCTAAGCTTTCTTCTAGCATTTTCAGTGTCTTGTCTTATATTTAGCTGTTCCATGCAGTATGATATGAGTTTTCTATAGTATGAGAGACTGGGAACTAGTTTCAATTTTCTGCATATTCATAAACCTCTTTTCCTGTTACATCTTGTTAAATAACTTGTTCTTTACTTCCATGTATGTTTTTGGTCTCTCAATCAAGAATCAGATCCTTTCAGTGACGTTAGTTTGTTTCTGTAACCGTTATGCTCCTCTTCTGACTTACCTGTGTGTTTTTCTTCCAGGATCATGCTGTTTTTTTACTAAATCATTGTAACATATTTTTATGTATGTTGTTGTGATGCATATATCACTGACTTTCTTGCTCTGAAATGAATTGACTATTTTAGAACTTTTCTGTTTCCATTCAATGTTTAGAAATTTTAGCTCCTGAGAAAATGTCATTGGTAATTTGATGGTGATTGCAGTGAACCTCTTGCTTTCAGCAATGTGCTAAATTGAACATTATTAGTTCTGCTGATGCATGGTTATTAGATGTCTTTCTTCTTCTAGTGTCTCCTTCAAGCTCTTACATTTGAGGACCAGAATATCTTCTTGTATTTTTTTCCAGGCATTTCTATTTTTGAAGCTATTGCAGATGGGATTCACATCCGATTAATTTCTCAGGAGGTTTTTTGTGGTTTAAAATGCTATTGATTTCCATATTTTAATATTACAACATTTCACTTACTATTATTTTTAATCCATTTAAACATTTGGTGGAGGTTTTAGGGTCTTCTAAGTGAAGTGTCAGTTTGTCTACCAATAAGGATACTTTGATAGCTACCTGCCCAATTAGTGTATTTCTAGTTCTTGAAAGGCATATCTAATTCAAAAAAGTTCCCTTGTTTTTCTAGGAAACTGTACATTAATGTTTTCTCTCTCTTTTTTCTTTTTTTTTTCCATATGAAGGATCGAACTTGTGATCTTATAATTGCCAGGCAGACAATGTTCTTCCTAGCTATGTCTCTGACAGTTCCAATTCACTTTGAAGAATAGTTTTCCTTGTTACAGAATTCTAGGTAAGTGGTCTTTTGGAAAACGTTGTGCGTATCTAACATATACCTATTTTTCTCTCCTCACTTTTTACATTATAAAGTTTTTTCATGCTGTGTTGCCATTTTTAACCTCTGTATATATTTTCCATTTTTATGTTTCTATTCTGAGGATTTCAAAATTTTTGCCTTTTGGTGATTATGATTTGTGTACTCCTATCTTAAGTATGAGTAGGCCTGTGATTTGATATTCAGAACTATATTATGAACTACTTGATATAATACTGATCATCTCATTATACACTGTGCCAAAAGAAAGATAATCCTCCTCTAAAACCCACTTTATAAATGAGGCTCAAACTAAGAGATACAATACAGGAAGAAAGGTAATACATCTTTCTCAACTGGGAAGTGGTCAGGAGACGGTGGGTAAGTGGAGTGATGGCAAAAAAAAGGAATGAAAAACGGAACAGTGATGTATCACTTACACACAGAAATTCCAAACTAGGAATGCAAGCATCATATACAACACACGTGCACTAATAAAATCAATCAATAAATAATTAAATTAAAAATAAAGTACATTATCTAAGATACCATTGCCTGGTAGACAATATTTTGTTTACCACTTGTATTGACAATGACTTTATTCGTACTTTGAATGTATTTTGTCTGCATAAAAAATAAAGGTAATCTTTAGATACTGCTAAAAAGTACAGTGGAAATAAAGAATAGAGGGCCTAAAGTTTAGAAGTGACATTCCTTATCCCCAAAACACAATACCATACAGTATTTCTTTTTTGTTGTTGTTGTTGATGTTTCAGTCCACAGTCAACTGACTCAAAACTGTACAGCATGACAAAGGACACAGCAGAGGGCAGCTGCTCAGAAATGTGTGGAGGACAGAAAGTAGAGTGAGGAAAGAGAAGGGTCCAGGAGAGAGTAAACCCTTCCAGGTCAATCTGCCAGAGTCCTGCCACTTCCAGCCAGGCCCCACCTGCTAACAGCAAGTCAGCTCCAATGCCTCTCAGGCTCTCCACCAGCAAGTACTCCACCTAGGATCACAAGGGTCTTTGCAGGAGCATCTAGCTCTAACACAACAGAAGAAAACCAAGAGTCAAAAAATGTCCTTGGATTTCTGTAAAGGAAACCTCAATTACCTCAATTACCCCCACCTGGAGCTGCTAGTCAGATCTCAGCTAAAACAAAATGTCGTATGCTGGTATCTCAGGGGTGCACAGGACAAGGAATCTGACTTAGAAAGGAACCTTTAGACTGGACTCTTCCTCACCTATTTGCCATGACCCATCAATCCCTGGAGTACACCCCATGCTGTCCTGTTCCCTAGAAGGGTAGTTATTATTTGTGTTGCCCTTCTATGCGGTGGTAAGAATTCAGAGTGCGTTTCAAATGAAGTTGGGGATCCAGCAGAAAGGTTCTGTCCAACACAGAACTCTCTCCCCATCAATTGATTTAATTCAGGTCTTCACAGTGATATAGAAATTTCAAATAGCCTCTGAATGTGTTTTTACTTATAAACTGAGTTGTAAGACATAGAGACTCTAATCTTGGAGTGTGAGATGGACAGCATTATGGAAAACACTTAAACATTGCTCATAACTCACCATATCTGCAATGATGCAGGTTAAATGTATTTTTACCCAACAATAGAGTTTTAAATCCTGGAAAGCATAATTTCATAGCGTAAGAGAAATACCTTTCTGGAAAACCTTGTATAACAGGGAGATGCCACATCTGGAAGGAGTCGATGATGACAGCAGTCTCCTTAGATAGTATTCATTCCATGCAGTGTTCGGAGAGCACGCTGAAGAAAGCCCCTGCACCTCCAGGCAGGCCAGAGCCCTGGAGCTCAGTGTCACAGAGAAAGTAGGTAAGAGTGAGTGTGCGGGGTCTTAGCCAACTCCAACTGCCTTTGCAGTCACCTTAATTATACTTTGCTCTTTTTTTCCTGTGTTTATGGAGGGAGAGTGAAAAACTCTTGCCTGTACTGTGAAAGTCAAAGTTACTGGTAAGTGAAGCCAAGAAATTGATAACTTCCATGGCTACCCCACACATATCAACAAGTTCCTTTAGGAGTTACCATTCACTAAGAGCCACAGTGTTTCTGATTAATCAGACTGTCTCTTTCTTGACTAACTCAGACCTCATGCAACCTGAAAAGAAATATGTTGTTGTCAGTCAAAAATTTGAGATTCTGAATTATATCATTCCACACATTTTTGCAGACATTTAAGCAGGGTTAACACAAATGTAAATACTATATTAGGGAATAAATTTCCCATTGTGGTTGTTTTTTGTTTCCAATATTTACCTATTACAAATTCTGCTATAAACATGGGTGCATATGTACTATTGTGGCATGATGTTTTCAGTTCTTCAAGGAGAATGCCCAGTAGCAGAATAGCAGGGTCAAATGGGACTACCAATTCCAGTTTTTGAAGAACCTCCAGAAAAAGTTCCACATTGGTTACCCCAGTCTATATGACCACCAACAGTAGAGAAGAGTTCCATTTTTACCCACCACCTATCCAACATTTATTATTGATGATTTCCTTGATCCTGGCCATTGTTTCTGTAGTGACATAGAATCTCAGTGTGGTGCTAATTTGCATTTCTCTAATGACCAATGATTCTGAATATTTTTTCATGTATTTATTTTCTACTTATGTTTCTTCATCTGAGAAGTGTATATTCATCTCTGAGGCCCAATTTTTGGAGTGGGTCTTTGAATTTAGAATGTCTGACTTTTAAAAAATTCTTTGTATATTCTAGATAGAATTCCTCTGTCTGAGTGATACTTGACCAAGATTTTTCCCAATTTGTGGCTTTTATTTTCACTATTTTGAATATTTATTTTCACATGCAAAATCTTTTCAGTAGGACAAGATCCCAGTTATTATTTCTGAAAAGAATTTCCTGTGTCATTTAATTTTTATTTAAGAATTCCCTGACTACACCTATGTCTTCAACATTTCTACCTACTTTGTCTTCCAGCAGATTTAGTGTTTGTTTTATAATTTAAATCTTTGATCCATTGTATAATTTTGTATATTGTGCCATCATCCTAAAATTATATAATTCAAAGATGAAATAAAAATAAGTAATTCAAAGATGAAATATGTTTTCTTAGAAGGTATGGGTAACAAAAATATCCATATCTCATTATGTATACATAGATACAGAAATCAGAAAGATTTCCTGTCCTTTCTTCTCAGTTGTGTCTTAAGTTACTTGAGTCATGATGTAAAAAAATGTAATTTCTGCATGCAAGAATGTTAGGCCTCCTACTTAATGATGTCCTTGTGACTGTCATGCAAATCCACAAATTCTAGAAGTTCTGCAAAGTTACTGATGCACTCATGCTGTAAATATGTTTAAATCATTAATTAAAAATAATATCTAAAATGTTAGAAGAAAAAGAGAAAAATAGAGGGAATGAAGAAGAGAAAGACAGAGTAGATGCAATTTGCACTCTGTGTCATGACAAAGAACATGAAGGCGCCTTGCATCCAGGCTGGAGAACCTGGTCCTCTGGGAGCTGGAATATTCTGTTCAGAGAGAGGCCATAGGAACTGTTCATTGCACTGAGAACAGAATGTATTCTTCTGAGCAGGATGCACAGAAGATCTGGGTAGCAAGTCAAGTTCCAGTGTAGAAGCTTACAGCAAAAAAAGCTCAGGGGAAAAGGGCCCCAGTTCTGAAAAGGACTCTATTTGCATAAATCTTCAGCAGAGGAGCAATATCAGGTTTCAGGGAACACTGGCTGGAAGTAACAAGCTGAGTAAAAGTGAAGCCAAGAACAATTACTGTACTTGTTCTCTTTATCTAATCTTCATTTTTCTGTTTCTTTTTTTTTGACTGCACATGCTTCTATACCAACTGAGATCTGTTTCATAATACTGAGAAAAAAATGAATTAAAGGGGAAGACTGCATCAGGTGGCAATAGTCCTCCTAAGTGGGTTGGGAAAAATTGGAGATTGGGGCTCCAGGTGTACCTCCAACCTGTTGTCTACATGTAGGATAATTTTAAGTTGATCCTTTTCCATTTGAATGTAGGAAGCCATATTTCTAATGAGACATGAATGGCAAATACAATATAGAGCATGATGAGTAGAAAAGATTTCTGAAATTTAGATATTCACAGGAGTTAATATTATTTTGATCCCAGATAAAATTATCCAACATCACTATCTCTAAATTTTAAAATTCAGAATAATTATAAAATGGAACTGATACTATTGTCTAAAGAAGAAAGCTGACTTTAAACAATCACACCTACTGAGTAAAAATGCACGTTTTTCAATGTACAGTTGCCCTCTAAACCTGGTGGAAGCACAGTCTTCCATAATTGCTATCAAGACACAAGTCCTTTAAGCCCTTCCTGTTGACCGTACAACCAAACCCTGTATTCTATATTTGTTGTATATAACATCTACAAAATCTATCTCTCACTTAAAATCCAATGCAGGGCAATCTAATGAAAAGGGAATTTGAGTGAAGTGGCACCTAGTTCTTCCTCTTCAAAAAATATGGCAGCATAAAGGATGTTCAGGCTCTGGGTCACACTTCCAGTTCCGGTGAGAAAATGAGCTGAGTAGTGGCTTCTGTAAAGCTCAGTTAAAGGGATTGCTTCCTTTGTTTCCTGAAATGCTTTGGAAAAAATTTTCAGAGAACACTTGGTGAACCCAATGTGTTCAACATCACTGAAAACTGAGTCCAAGACACCCTGCTTTCCTGCTCAGGTACACATTTGTCTCTTCTTTACCCACCATGCTAAGGTTACTCCCAGCAGTTTTCTGTAATGTCCACAGTGGTCCTGTCCTTTTATCACCTCTGTCCAATACCATATGTCAAAGACTTCATCCTCACTTTACGGTATCTGAGGCTGCAACATTTGGGAATTGGACGTTGGATTATGTGTTCCCATATTGTGATTTTTATTACTGACAGGTGAGGCAATTTCTCTTATTCTCTCTCTTCCTGTCTCTCTCCTCTCCTCTCCTCTCCTCTCCTCTCCTCTCCTCTCCTCTCCTCTCATCTTTCGCTTCCCTCCCATTTTGTCCTCCCTACTTCCTACTCCCTTTCCTCCTTTCTCTGCCTCTCCCACCCCTTTTTCTTCATTTTGTCCCTCCCCCGTCTCCTCTTGCCCTTTGCCCTTCTCCATTACTTTCCTGCTTTCTGTCCCTCCCTCTCACAATCCTCCATATTCATGCAAGGAAAGAAAATGAAGGATATTGTTCCATTTGACTTTTCATTATTCATTAAATATCCTGCTTCCATGTGACACCTCTGCATGTCATAACCTGAGGCTCTAATAGTTAATATGATGGCATTTGGAGGTGAGGGTTTTGTGGGAATGGGTTGGGATACATGCTGTGATTTATACCCTAGTTAAATGTCCCCAAAAGTAGTCCCATCCCCTACCATTCTCTTTGCAGCTCTGCTTTCAAAAATTCTGAATGGAGAAGTTAGGACAGTTCATTATTTCACTATCCACATACTCCCATACATCGTGACAGAAATCTTGTGGATGACTAGTATGTTGAATAACTCATGAAATGTAAACTGTAATTCATAAAAATTTTATTTTTGCATCCAGAAAAAAATTAAAATATTTACTTATTTAAAAGAAGAAAGAATAAATGCACTAATAGAATTAAAGTATTTATCATCATTTAAATTTTTGCTCTATTGTATTAGTCTGCATACATTAGGGTTCTATAACATTTCCATGAAAATTCCACATTCTAATACTCTATTTTCTAAACAAGAAAAGTGAGAAATATGTTTTTTAAGATTCCCAGTCTCCAGTGTTTTTTTCCTAGTTGGCTGAATCTATCTACAGGAATGGGCTTCAAAATCCTGACTCACAACATGGGATGTCATGAAATTCACTCAGCACCTCCAACGTAAGCCCATCTCAAAATTAAAAGGAAATTATATCCAGAAAGAAACCTGCAGTTTCCAAAATTCCACACTGCTTCCTGAGGAAATTTCATGTCATTGTGCTCAGTGACACCTTCATCACATTCATTCTTTTTATGGTATATGAAAGTCTAAAAAGAAAGTTCAACAAATCCCCTATAACTTTGCAGAATCTAAGCTCAAAAATTTCTTTCATCACAGACTTGGTCTTAATAATGTGAGTACCAGAGTACTACCACAAAGCTTGCCAAAGGGAATATAATCAATTAATGTGAGCTAAATTACACTCAAGATGTATGAGGACAAACTGAATGCAATTAAAGCAGGACATCCAGAAACGCACAAAGAAATAGTTTGAAACACTGAATTACATAAAGGGATGAGAAAAGCAAAAACATGTTATAAATTTTTTCTCCATGGCATCACCCACTACGATGGCTTTCTCTAACTTTTGCAGGAAAATTCCCTATAGTAAAGCCTATTTTCTTAAACTAGATGACCTGAAATCTCTGAAAACAATGGGCTTGGCAGGAGCAGCAAGATGCTTGCCTGGGGCAACTGTCCTAGATTTGACAGTAGAGACACACTTTCAGAAAGTGAGCTTTGGAATTTTTCTGTCTCCATTCTTCCAAGGTCTTCATAAAGAGATGAGAAGTAGGTAGGACAGATATTATTGATGCTGATCAAAAACTTCATGAGTTTCTCCTTGCAGACCTCGGTATGGGCTTGGGGGCCCCACAGGAACTCATGGCATGGAAGAAGACAGCCAGGCACCTGCCTGTACTCCAGGTATTTTAGCCTTACAAAATCATGGGTGAGGAGCTTCCTGGCATTTCCAAAAAAGATGTGCTTCTTGCCAGGATGCACTTTCATTCTTTTCAGGAATTTCCAGATGTCTTCTTCAGAAGCACGGTGGCCTTTCATGAGGATCACAGCGAGGATTTTCATCAGCAGGCCGGTCTTAGGGTAGCCCCTGCCAGGGCGAATCCTGCCATTGTTGGGGAGGCTCAGCATGCTGAAAAGGTTGTAGGAGTGACGGGGAGAATCCACTTCTCTCACTTCCACTGCAAACATTGCCTCCAGATGCTCACAGGCACTCTTAAAAATCTCAAGAAATTCAAATCTATACTTTTGGTTGACTGACAACAGCATTTCTAACCTGGTAAAGGGCTGCTTCAAATGAAATTTACTGAGCATGAACCACTCCAAGGCCTCAATGGGGCACTTGGTGTCTTCGGACAAATAGTCAGTGCAGTGACTGGCCTCAGATTTGCACTCCTCATACTTACAACTCGAACCATCATCAGAACAGACAACAGAGTCAGCAGCAGAGAGACCATCACGAGATGGTGATCTCCAAAGTGTCAGGGGAGGCCTACAGGAAGTAGTACCACGTGGGCTCTGGGAAAAAGTAGACTCCTTTTCCTCTTCTTGTTCTTCTCCTCCTGCAGCTGCAGCTTCTACTCCTGCTGCTTCTGCACTTGCTACTGGTGCTGGTGTTGTTACTTCTGCTGCTCCTGCAGCTGCGGCTGCAGCTTTTACTTCTGCTGCTTCTGCATTTGCCGCTGGTGTTGGTGTTGCTGCTTCTGCTGCTGCTGCAGCTTTAGCTTCTACTTCTGCAGCTGCTGCTTCTGCTGTGGGTGCTACTGG
>PVLA01015102.1:0-26984 GCA_004027455.1 Hydrochoerus hydrochaeris | reverse complement strand
TTGTATTTCATTTATGTTTACCCCTGCTTCTTCACTCACATTTTTTATTCTTAAGTTATAAATCCTCTTGTTATCTTCTAGCCTGTGCATTGTTATTTCCTGGTTCCTTGTTATTTTTAAGAGATCTTTCCTTTTGCACTCACATATTGCAAACCTGTCTTCAAGGTTTGATAGCCTATCTTTAGTTTCTTTCAAGCAGATTTACCAGCTTTCAATTGAGTTTTTAATTTCCTGGCAGTCTCTCTGAATGTTTCATGTATTCTAAATGTTTTTTATATTCTTCATTGAAGGTTTCCCTCCTTTTTCTATGCTCCTCCATTCTTCCATCTGTGTCTTGTTGAGAGGTACTTAGCATTTCTATTATTATTTTTCTTATATCTTCCTTTACATGTATTAGTATTTCTGTTTTGAGTTCTTTTATAATGTCAGGAAGATAATTCTTTATGTCAGATGCTGCTTTTTCTGTAACTGCAGGTATGCAACCCCCAAACTGTTCTGTGTTTACCTCTCCTGGGGCAGTACTGTTTGGGTTGGAGGCTGGAGACTGCCTTTTGTTTCTTCCTCTTGTCATGTTTCTGATTTCTTCCAGTCAAGTGGATAATGGTGGTCCCTGACACTTCCTGTATTGGCTATGATTACTCTGAAGTGTGCTGGCTAGGGATTTCTATTAATTGCTGCTCTCCCCAATCTGCTGGTGACTACTGGAGTACAAGCAGGGGTAGGGCAGGCTGGGCCCTCCCTTCTGAGCTGGTTAACCATGGGAAGTCTTCACCATGTTAGTGTGTGCCATGCGGGTGGGGTTGGTTAGGGACAGCTTTAGGGAAACCTCGGCCTTGGGTATTGGACCACACACAGGGGCGGGACTTAGTCCGAGCACGTCTCACCAATCTGCTCTGCACTAGGAGTGGCTGAATGAAGCTGGCTGCAGTTCTGGTTCCAGGCTTATCCTGCCTGACTTCAGAATGGTGCCCAGCCAACCACCCACTCCCACGGGAGGACTGAGTTCCCCACACTCACTGGTGGCCAGTGCAGTTCTCTGGTCTGCTGCTTCCTCCACCGCCCCGTCTCCCCATGGAGACCTTCAGGCCTGCCAGCCACCCGCTTCACTGTGGCCGTGCATCTCCGGGTTCCAGTGGCGCTTCTGGCACAGTGGGACTGACTCCAGTGAAGGTGCTGCTGGCTTCACTGTCTATTTAAGTTTTTTCTTTTCTTTTTTGTCTTTATTTTCTCTGTGGGCTTCAATTCTCACTTCAGTTTCTTCCTGGGTTGAGGGTACCCATTTCTTTCCTTCTGATCTTCTCCAGAATGCTATATTCCAGCATCTGGACTATTTCTCTCAGAGAGGCTATTTATTCTGGTGCTTACTGTTCTGCCATCTTCCCAGAATCCAATCTCTGCCTCTTAATTGGCATCTGTCTTAGTCGTTTTTCTCATCACCAGGACAAAACACATGATATTCACAAAGGAAAGGAGATTTACTTTGGTTCACATTTCAGAAGTCCCAATTCATGTTCAGCAGGCTCAGTCTCAGAAGTGTCATCATGGAAAGGCCCAATATGAACAAATCTGCTCATGTTGTGGAGTCCAGGAAGTAGAGAGAGAAGCAAGGAGACAATATAATGAAGTTTTCACTACAAGTATTTCACTTTTCAGCTCCAAGATTTCTATTTGGTTAATTTATTTCTTTACCTTTTTTTGTTAAGACAACTCAGCAACAAATCTCTGGCTTATTAATGGGCATTATTTCACATATATAATCAAATGGGAAAACTAAACAAATAAATAAATAATCAGCAGTTGATAGATTGAAACGGAGAAGAGTGAAGAACTGTTTTTATCTTTGGCTTCTAACCATCTAACACAAAGCAACTATTTATGGTACAGGTGAGTACATAAATGAAATAAATATATTACTGGAGTATTTGAAAGATTTGTTTCTTGCCATTGTTTTTGCTTTTTTTTTTTTGCAATGTTTCTTCCCCCCTTTGAGTTTATAAAGACTATTGTTACAGCACAAGTAAAGTCATAAGTAGGACAGTAAACCTCCAAAATGCTGATTTGGTGATCTAAGACCATTTAAAAATGACTGATCCCTATCAATGTGTATAAAAATATAAAATGTAAATAAAAACACACATTACCCTTTGAAGTACTTTGAAAAAAAAAACCAAAGCCTTGGAAGCTCTGATTGTTTCTTTCTTCCTCCTCTTTAGTAAACTCACATTGTGGTTTCAGTCACGTGGTACTGAAGATGGCACTGCCCAGGGTGGATGGACAGGCGTCTCTACTCCAAGGTGCTATGCGGATTCTGAGATGGAAAGCAGAGAGTGAATCAGCCTCAGTGGTTTTTTTAGCTTAATTCTTCCTTTTTTCCATCTGGTAAACCTCATCAGTCTTCTACCTCTCAGTGCTGACCTCCTCTTCAGCAGCTCAAAGTGGCCTCAGCCTCCCCATCTTCATCTCCATTCTCTTCCTCCCCACCTTATTCTTCTTCATCATCTTCCTGAGTGTCAGCCTCCTTATTCCCCTTTTCTTCTTGAGCATTCCTGTGAGCAGGGGCAGCTCTTCCATGACTTGTTTGTGTCCTGGAAGTCCTTCACGGTGATCCAGGAATTGGTAGCCATGGTGGAGAACACCTGGGATCCACAGCAACTCAGAACGCTGGCAAGAAAGCTTCCAGACTCACACAAAATGCATGGCGTAAAGATGGCTCTTCACAGCAGCCTGTGAGGCCTTTTATACTTTGTATCTCTTACTGGGTTTTCTTTTTGTTTTGTTTTTTGTTTTCCTTTTGTTTTTCTTTGGTTTTGTTGTTGTTGTTGTTGTTTGTTGTTTTTTATACCAGGAATCAAACTCAGGACCTTTCACTTGCCAAGCAGGCATCATGCTGCTAAGCTATATCCCTTGCTCTCTTTTGCTGTTTTGTTTTGTTTCATTTTGTTTTGTTGTTGAGACATTTTCATGCTTTTTCTAAAGTTCTTAAGATGTGCTTCCTTTTGCTTTAACTTTTTGACTATATTTAAAAGTCTTTGTCTAGTAAGTCCAGTATCTGTGTCTCTTCAGACATAATTTCTAGTGACTGTTTTCTTTCCCCTTATGTAAAAGTCATAACTTTTTTCTTTGCATATCTCAAAATCTTTGGTAAAAATTGAAATTTTTTAATGCCTAGGATCAGTCCTTTTCCCATTGTTTGATAAGGAGTTTTACGTGTGTACTGAGCATGTCTTCCACACAACTAGCACTGGCAGCTCTGCCTTAGCCTTCAGTTCCTCCTGAGCATGGCCTTAGAGTAAGTTACAATAGAGATCGTAGAGCCTCCTCAGATCTTTCCTGACTTGGCACATATGCCACAGCAAGCATCTGGGCTTCTAGAGCCTCAGAAATTTGTCAAAGGAATTTTTGAGGGTGCAAAATGGATATATCATCCACCGGCTTTCCCCACTAGTGCAGGAGGCAACGGTTAGGAAGCAATGTCTCAGATTGTTTTCAGCAATACCCCCAGGGAAGAGCTGTTCACACGAGTGACCTCTGAATCAGTTTCAGTACCAGCGCTTCTGGAGAAGGGACTCTGAAACTGTTCCAACTCTGTTCTGCTCCCTCTAGTGGCTGCCAGGCTTCTGGTTCTCATGGTGAATACAGACTTGATTTTCAAAGCTATCGTGCAGCTGGAAAGGAGGGAATGTGAATAGGAAATGTGGATCAAAACTGTATCGTTCAGATCAACTCTTCTCATCAAGAGTCAGCTATTTTTGTTTAATAAATGCTCCCTGATTTCTCTGAATTTTTGATGAACTTCTACAGTTTTGAGAGAGTTAATTTTCTGCTTGTTTACATCAATGTTCTCACTTTAAGGAAAGAGGCCACTCGGAGGTCTTTATTCTATTGTTCTCATTGGACTCAAACCAGACTCACTTTATATTACTATTTCTTTGGTTTACTTGGCCCATTTAAGTCTCTTACTGGTCCTGGTATCTCGTACATACCAGTTCTCATTGCCCATTTTCAATCCAGATTTTTTTTTTCTATGTCAGGTTTGCAAACATTCTTTTACTTCTACCATCATTGGTCCTAGTAAGGGATTTTATCTCCTGTTACCTACTTTATTTTATCAGTGTCCAAACTATTCCTGCAACAGCTCACTCTGGGTTAGTCTATTCACTATCCCACAGCTGCAGGTCATTTTGAGGCACCAACATAACCGCCTTCCCTTGGGAAAGTCCTTCTGTAAGTTCACATCCCCTCCAGGATAAAGTCTAATCATGGACCGGGGATTTAGCTCAGTGGCACAGTGCCTAACTGGCAAGCAAGAGGTCCTGAGTTCCACTCCAGGTACCAAAATGAAAAATCTACTCATGATGAGGGCGGGGAATTCAAAATCTTCTTGATCTACCACTGAATCAAGAATCTACGCTTCATAATGCAACATTTATCTGTACAGAAATGTACAATTCCGTGTAAATTCTGCACTCATATTAGTACTCTCATCCTTTGTCCTCCAGGGAAACCCACTCATTAATTAATTCAGTGCATGTTTTCTAAGCGCAGGACTTACTATGTGACGGGCTCTGCACAAGGCCCAGGAGAACAGAAAATAAACAAGGCAGGCCAGGTTTTTCCTTCTGTGCATCTCGTATCACAGAAAGAAACAGATAATCATGGAGTAAGCACATAGAAGCTGGATAATTACAGAATGCTGTAAATGCACTGGGAAGAAACCTCACTGGAGCTGGAAAGAAACTTTGCCAATAAACAAACCTTTCAGCCGGGAGCTAGAGGATGGCAAAGAGCCAATAATGCAGGAGAGGAAAGAGACAGTACGAAAGCCCTGAGAGCAAAACGGTACCCAGACAGAAATTAAAACAGAGGGAAAACTATCCCAGGCACATCCACGCGTTCTAGTGAGCGCCATACGCGCGCGCATGCGCACACTGAGCTACGGCTCCTCCAGTGAGTAACCGCTGCAGGGCCGGGCTGACAGATGGGAAATCCTCGCACAGAGCTATGACAAGGGGAAGTCTGTGGGGAAAGGTGCTGTTATTTAGCTGGCCCACCCCTGCTGAGTGAGTCCAAAGTTTCCCTTGGATTCATTCCCACCTGAACTTCCACCCTCGTAAGCTAAATAGGCCTTTTACATTCGTGTGTTACACAAAGAGAGAGATGAGGATTAAATGGCAGCTGCTCAGGGTTGGGCGCAGAGAAGAAACACATAGGCACATACGCCTGCTTGTAAAATGATTCTATTTTGAAAAGAAACCTAAAACCTTCCACCCATGCTCCCCAGAACTGTGACCCAGCTAAGGAGTGTTGGGTAAGCAAGTCCTTTACGGGCGACAGCAAGAGAAATGGGAAAGTGTTAGCTGACTGAGGAGGTGACAGACCCTGGCCTCTCACTGAGTGTCCAGCTCACAGAAAAGCACTTGGCTGACACTGAGGGCTTCTTGCTGAAATGGACCCATGGTCCCATGTGCCTGAGGAAATTCTCCTTGATACTGTCACACGTGGTTCACTTATTTAACAAATAAACATTGAGTACCTACAATGTGGCAGCCCACAAGCTAGATTAAAAAACTACACCATGAACCAATACAAATCCCCCGTGGAATTATGTTCTAATGGGGGGCCGAGAATAAGTGAATCAAGGAGCAGCCCAGAGAAAGTGTCAGAGGTTACTGAGTGCTATAGAGTGAAACCCAGAAAGGGAATTAGAAGTGCTGAGATGTTCTTCTTCCTGCCAAAATGGATTTACAAAACTACTAGGCTACTTAAAATGACTAAAAACCTGGACAATGTAAATAAAATGATGGTTGCAAGACACCAGTGTAAATGACAATAATTTGGAGAGACACAAATAATAAATGAAGCAAGTTCACCACCAGGAGTTTCTAGACCCAGGCTGAAGGAGAAACGTATTTAGGTGGAGCCCAGCCAGCGTGCGTTCTGATTTGGGCAGGTGAGGCCAGGAACCTGGAGAGACCAGTGTTTTCAGGAGATAGGAGCGGAGGGGACAGAGCTGTTCAGGGAGAAAGGCTGGTTTTCTTCTCAGTCCACCATGGGTATTGGCCAAGTGCTGCCCTCCTCATACCTGGAAAGAAATTAGGAGAGCCCAGGAGGCAATGGCCCTGGGGGAAGGATGCCAGCTGTGCCCAAGGGGCCTCCTGTAGTGGTGGCTGTGGATTTGGAGAGAACAGCAAGAGAAGAAACCAACCGGGAAGATGAAGAGGTAACAGCTCAGGCCTGGACTCACAAATGAGGGAAGAACTTTGGCTTTTGCTCCAAATGAAACAGACTCTGGGGGGTTTGAGCTCAGCGGTGGCAGTATGGCTTGTATTTTAATTTAAAAGAACAATGCTGGATACTTGCACTCATTTTCAGGAATGACTCACCAAGGCACACATGTTAAAGGCTTGTTCTCTGCCACAGTTAGTTCCATGGGAAGGCAGAGGGCCAAAGCTGAAATCCTGAGGCCACGGACAGCCAGGTCTCAGGAAGTGTAGGATTCCAATCTTTCCACCTCGAATCCAGCACCAGCACCCTTGCTACTGAGGTGAGCATTACTCTACTAAATCCTTCTGTACTCTTCTTACCAAAGGCCCAAAGAACTGTGCTGATCAATCTTGGACTCAAACTTTCAGAACCAAGAGCAAAAAGAAATATTATCTCTTCCTTATGCCTCAAGTATCTCATTATAGTGATGGCTAATATTGTACCAAATGAAAAATAAATTTTAGGGCCAAGAGCAAAAGAGCAATGGAACACTTTAGAGGTTACTTTTATAATCCACACAGAAGATGTTGGTAGACAGAACCACGATAGAGCTGTGGAACTACTGACACTACATCATATTCCTGATATATTTTGAAAAAAACAACACAATTAATTAATTCCAACTTAATTGTCAATTAATTTATTCCAAAAAGTAAGACTGTCTTAATATTAGAAATGTTGCAAATAAACTTGAATAAATTTATCCTTTTTCTAGCTGAGTAGTACTTCATTTTGTATATATACCACATTTCTGTTACCCTCTCATCTGTTGATAGGAGCTCCCATAACCTAGCTGTTGTACATGGCCCTGCTATAAACATGGATATATATGTATCGCTGTCCTACAGTAGCTTTAATTCTTTCTGGAAAGCACCCTGAGGAGGCATAGCTGGGTTGAAAGGAATTTCTATTTAAGTGATTTGTAGGGAAATGTGGATCTTGAGACCATAACACTAAATGAAATAACTCAAATAAAGGTAAATAAACATTGCATGGTTTCTCTTATAGGAGATTCTTAAATATAATTTTAAAAGTACAATAAGGGGGAGATGGCAGGAAGTTAGACTGTGTGAGGACCGGAAGTTCTAAAGAGGAAGTAGGGAGAACGGAGGCGGGGAAATAAAGATGTCATATTATACGTACCAGTTCCCCAACATGTAGTTATTATATATTGCATAAATATACCAACAATTTTTGAAAACATACACTTTCCTTCTTACTGAAGTCACAAGCCAATCTTGGCCTACAAGGAAGACCTTTTATCTTCTCTTCTGTTTATATTTTTTTCACCTGGCCAATGTGTAAAGATTGGAGACCTGAGTTAGGTAGTGAAAGTAAAATAGAACAATGGTTATTGACCATGTTAGTCTAATTAGCTTAGGAAAAACTGTAATTCTGGGTGACCCATCCTCACCTTCCTGAACTCTCTAGATTAGAATGTCATTTTCTTTGCTACTTTTCCTTGTATTTTCTTTTAAGAAACCTTATGGGAAGGGATGGTAACAATTTTCCTCAGACAAACTGCCTCCCAGTGCTACTCCAGATTCACACATTATTTCCACTATTTATTCATATTTGTGATTCATCAAGTTCATGAGTAAGCAAAGTGAAACCATATATCATTTTAACACATCCTTAAATCTTATACAGTAAAATTCATAACACATTATTCTGAATTCTAGTAAAAGCAAATAGAACTTTTTAACAAGAAAAAGAATATTGATCTTAAAATTAACGCAGTCACCTCTAACTATGGTACTTGAGATGAACCTATTAAAATCAATAAGACAAGTACAATGGATACCTCTCACTTATTTATGAATATTTTGGGGTTTTTTATTTAGAGAATAAAAGCAAAACAGAAAAAAAGGTAGAAATAATACATAATTTCAAAAAAACACAGAAATCACTAGTTGATAAATTACTATTGCTATCTTAGCAGTAGTTGCTCAAGTCACAGAATGGTTTGTGCTGTCATTGCTTAATTGTCCACCTTTTTTTATGGATATTTTGAACACCAATAAGATAAAATAAACAAATAAGATTTATAAATGTTAAAAACCGAGATGAAATCTTTCTTTGGAGAGCACATCATGATATATTTAAAAACAAAAAAAGAGCAAGAAATATTTAGACTAAGAGATAATTCAGTAATAAGATAATCCATTTTATGCTACACATTTTGAACAGTTGTTTTATATCATAAGAATAAATTAGAAGGTATAATATTAAAGTCTGGGCCAAGGATATAGCTCAGTTGCAAAAGAGCCTCACTGGCAAGTGCAAGGCCCTGAGTTTGATGCCCGGTACCAAAAAAGAAAAAAGAAAAAAAAGGGAAAAACAGAAAAATTTTAAAGCCCTTTTAAAATTGCAAGACTATTTTAAAGTCCTAGTGAACACATCTCAAAAAGAACTGTGCTGCATTTATATTAGCAGCACTTACATATAGTTTGGAGAATTTATACTATTGTGGACATCAAACAATGTGCAAAATAGTCACTTTGATCATGGGGAAATCAAATGAAGGGATCAAATATTAAGCAGAACATCAGGCCACACTGTGACTGAATCAGTGACGTCTGCTGTCACCAAGGCTACCCAAGTGGTGTATGGTGTTCACAAACAAGTTTATTGCCTGAGAACATGGAATGTAATCCTGGAAGACAAAAGTGTGAAAGACCACATGAAAAAAAAAGCTTTCTTTTAGTTCTAAATCTTTAGCTTTGACTAACATGAGCCAGGCTTGAAATAATTCTCTATACAAAAATTTTTTTGAAATATTAATTCTTTGTTAAAAGATAGCACCCTTTCATTGTCTGTAATAAGTGTGAAGCAATGATCATATTCTCTTTTTTAAATTTTTTTATTTTAAAAAGCAAAACAGAAAAAAGGATAGAAGAGATACAGAACTTCAAAAAAATAGTAGGAAATTAACACTAGTTAATATATTGCATATTATTATTTTAGAAGTAGTTGTTCATTAAGCAAAACCATCATTGTCTCCTAAGATTTGCATCATATTGGAACTTAGGGCACTGGGAAACCAAGCAGCCAGCTCGCCACCCTGGTAAGTGGCTGTGAGCCTACCGGCATGCAGGCAGAGATTCAAATATCCACCCCCCCATTAGCAAATGGGAGTCAAAGGTCTGAGTACCTCTTGGAGGTTGACTGTATGCAATGTAGCAAATAGGGGGGATCTCCTTCTGCCATCTCTTTGAAGGCAAATATTATCACTGTTTTTGCTTTGTTCTGAATAATGGTATTGCTCTATACAATATTCCGTTTTGATAAGTTCTATAATGTTCTGTATTTGGTTTAATTTTACTATACCTGATTGAAAGAACAACTTTTGTGAAGAAAATGAGATATACTATGGTACCTGTTACTGTTATCCCAGTAACCTGCTGTGAAGTTCTGTACCAATTTCACTACACTGTCTCAAATGGCTTTGTTCTGTCTTGCTCTGTTGTATTTTACTACCTTCAAAATAAAAAATAAATGAAAAAAAAAAGTAGTTGTTCAGGTTACAAGATTGAGGCATAAAAAATGATCAAACAATGAAGGCACAAACTGTTCTTCTTGGTGAGCTAACAGAGATTAATAATATAGTTATCTATCTTGTATGTATACACACACATACACACACACGCATGTTTACCTGCATAATCTTTTCCCTACCTTTTCTCCTTTCCCCTATCCCATTTGTTCTTTCCTTTTAAGTACTTTCTTTCCCTTTCATTTTCACAATACCTATTGTACATTTTGGATCTTAATATTCTTTCCAGTTTTTTTTTAATACAAGGGAGACAATACAATATTTACAAATGAGAGTTTGATTTATTTCACTTATGAGTATGGTCTCAAGTTGCCTCCATTTACCTATAAAAGCCTCTATATATAAAGTTAATGCAATAAATTTCATGTTTTCACACTGCAGGTACCACCAGTGGCGGACTCTGGGTCAACATCAGAGGTTGCAACTCAATTTTTTATTTTTGGGTGGGTGGGGTGGGTACCGTGAATTAAACTTATGATCTCCCGCTGGCCATGCAGTTGCTTTTACCACTGATCTAAATCCCTGGCCCTGCAACTCAATTTTTAATGAGGGACTAGAATAGAATGAAATACCAGAGTGCATAACATATGACAAGGATTATTTTTCCCTTTGAATTTCTTTGTATTTAAGGAATGTGTGTGTATGTGCATGTGTTTTGAGTTTTAATATATCTCTTACAATAAACAATGTCAAAGATTTAAAAGAAAGGCCATACAACGTAAGTTTGAGTACAGACGAGGCTTCAGAACATTTCTCCACCCTGTGCAAGGACCAGGGTTCAATTCTCAGCTCTGAATCAGTAAAGAGGAACTTGGAGGAACAATCTGATTGCCTGGCCTCTTGAAAGACATGATAAGCAAAGTTCCTCCTGGAAGACACGTCAAACCAGACATTTTTAGAGTCATGAAAAAATGGAAAGAAAAGAGCTACAGTGAAAACACAGCCTAAAGTTGAGCTTTGGAGCTGAGGTGGACATTTGGGAAAAGAGAAAGCACCCCAGAGAGAAAAGCAGCCAAGGCAAAGACAGAAAGATGGGTATCTGTCCATCTGGATGCCCATAGGAAATGTCATGGTGTGAGTGGCTTCTAAACAACAGATGTTTGCAGTTTGGGAGAGAGTTCACAGATGGCACCTTCTGGTAGGGTCCTCACACTGGAAGGCAAGACAGTGCTCTGGGATCCATTTTTAAGGGCACTAATAGCATGCATGACATTGCCGTGATCATGACCTAATCACTTCTCCAAGGACCCTCTCTCCTAATACTCCCACCTGGAGGTTAGGATTTAACCTAAGAATTGGTGGAAGACATAAACGTTTGGACCATAGCAATGGGAGAACACAGTGGATTCACAGAAGGTGAATAAGAGGTCCATCCAGTTGGAGCCAAGTTAGACTGAGTGATGCAGATCTAAGGAGAACGAGTTGGAGGTTCACCTCGTGGCAGGGTTATTGGTGATAGTGGGAAGGCAATGGAGCATTTTGAGCTGATGAATAGTATGCAGAAAAATGGGGTAGCCTGGGGCAAGAGGAACTGGGGACAGGGAGAATTTCAGAAGTCTGGAAAACAGGCCCACGGGAACAGACAAGATTTGTGGCAGAGACTACAAAAACAACAAGTGTGTATTCTGGAGTGGAAACTTGAAACATCTTAGCAGCAGACTACTTGGAAATGGCAAGAGAATAAGTTTCTAAAAATAAAAGTATCTCTTGGGCATGGCAAGTAAGTCTATTTATTAATATTGCTAGGAAAATTAGCGCTGTTCATGTCATAAATATCTTACACCTCTCAAAGTGTTGGACATCCATTAGTCAGTTGATTTTCATAGTTCTTCTAAGACACAACCAGGAAGATATCCCACCATCTGTATTTTAAAGGGAAACTATAGCCAGAGAGGCCATCTGAGTTCCTTAAGGTTACACAATTAGTGACAGGAGTAGAATTAGCAAATAGCTTCACTCCTGGCCAAGATTGTCTCACTACGTAACCAGCCAAGTTCTCCCAGCCTGTTGTCCTCTAATAATGATTCATCAACTTGTTGATTGAAATTATTCTGAGAGTTGAATTAGCTGACTATGTCAGGGAGAAAGCCTATTTGAAAGGTCACTGTGGCTTGGTGTGAGTTTATTTAATAAATATTTTTCTTATTTGGAGGTTTTAATTTTAAGTATGTGGTCTACTCTTTTTGTATGATTATTTGCTCAAAAAAAATTTAGTCAGCAACACACCTCATAAAAATTTAATATGTTTCAAAGCTGCTTTTACTGTTTAAAAAAGCACAAATCGAGCATTCTTGCATTTCGAGTGCGGTGCCCCTATAGCTGGGCTGTCTCCAAGGAAGGCCATTCCGAGCATTGTAGTAAAATTGCTCTTTGTTAATGCAGACATCACTGACCTGGAGAGCTGCCTCTGATGATTCCTCCACTCACACCAAGAGTCCGAACATCGACCACTCAGGGATGCTGGGATTTTGCCATCACCTGTGCATTTATTTCTTTAATATTGATGAGGCTTCCTCTTTTCAAGTGTATCTGGATTTCATGGCAACAGTGCAAGATGATGATGACTTGGAACTGGGGTGTGCCCAAGTCTGAATCCTGGCTCTGGCTCTCGTTAGACGTTCGACAGGTTAATTTGCATTTCTGAGTGTCATTTTCCCATATCTACCATCAAGTGCCCCTGTCCCACAGGGTGATTGCATGGATGTATAAGAGTAAACTTGAAACCAGGGAGCACAGAGTGGGTGCTCACTGAATATTTATTACCTGCGGGTCTGAGAGACAAGATTTGCAAGATACGACCACTGGGCTCACAACTCCACTTAGTTGGAGGATTAGCACTTTGACCTTCCATCCTGCTCTATTACCAGGCCCAGAGATTTATGCTTATTGATGCCTACCTGGTCTTCCTCTACCAACTGCTTTGAGCAAAGAGTAGTAGAATTTATTTGGAGAGTAACAGTCTTGACTTCTTCAATTTCTTCAATCTAAAACTATCCAGAGCACTGAATGTCCTTCCAGGCATTGAGGGTACAAACACAAAAGCAAAGATAATAATCTTGCTTGACTGGGTTTACTTTTAGTGGGGAAGATGGACAACAGGAAAGCATGTAAATAAACAAGAAGGAACACCAGAGAGCAGTAAATGCACTGCAGGACATTAAAATGAGTGATATGGTAAAAATGGGAGCCGCATTAGAAGGCTGGCCAAAGAGGGCTTTTTGAGGAAGCAGCATTTAATCTGATTAGAAAAACCTGAGCAATGAGAAAATCAAAGCAATTATCCCAGGGCAGAGTGAACAGCATGTACACAGGTCTTAAGATGGAAATCCCCTTGGGTTTCTGATGGGATAGAAAGAGGACCGGTATGGCTGGAGGAGAGTGCAGTGAAGGCTCAAGGTGAGAAGCAGTGATAGGAGACGAATGTGAGGAAGGGAAGTAACTGGCCATGAAGTGTCTTGTGGGCCAGGGGAAAGAGGTAGGGTTGTGTTCTCCAGAGGACTCAGTCCCTTAGTGGCTAGAAACTGAGAAGCATCATGGTATATGTAAGCTTTTTCAAAGCTGACTCTGCTGCTTTTTAGAAGGAAACTCAGGAGCAGGACATCACTCTGAAGGAGAAATGGAGCCCAGATGAAAGCATGAGAAAGTCGTGAAGGCTATGGTGGAGATGGAGAGAACTGGAACACTGGCAAAACCAAGCTGACGAGAGTTGGGAACTGAGCATGGTCAGAAGAGAAACCGAGGCTAACTCTAGAATATTGGTTTGGTTGAGAGGAGGAATTGTGATACTCTTCACTGAGGAGAGAAAGATGAGGAGGAAGGGATGGAAAGAAGGAGATGGGTGAAAATGAAGGTGTGTACTGCATCCTAAGGCAGGAGCTGGAACCACATCTATGCATGCAAGAGCCCACCTCTTTGTTTCACTAGAGGGAGCCTCGTATACAGCAGGGTAGTTCAATCATGTGTGCTCCCGTGGTGGAGAAATAACAATGCTTGGAAATGTGAGGTCTGATGCTTTATCCACAAGTCTCAATTTCTTGGAACCTTAATTTCTTCCTCTATAAAATTAGAATTACCTTCCCTATAATTAGAATTACCTTCCCTATTCCCTGGAATATCATATCAAAATTAAGTATGCACATAAAAGTGTTGTATAGTATACTCACTGAGAAAACATAAGTCCTGCATAAAAGGACCATGATGACTCCACATGAGAAGACAAAATCCACAAAGTCTATCTTCAAGCTATCTTGCTCAGCATCTCTCAAAGGAATACATGGTAATGAATGGATTATAATGGATTTCCAGGGAATGCAGAAGTAGACCCCATGAACACTAGGTACTCATCACATGATGAGGGTAATTAGTTGGCCACACATCTGCCTTCTCCAGAATCCAGGAACCTAGCTTATTCATTTTCAAAGGCCCCCTGTAGCCCAGCACACAGTAGGGGTACAATGAATGCCCAGTGAATTAGCTCTGCAATGTGGACTGAGACCAACCATTAGCTAATTCACAGGCACACAGCCTTGTCCGACAGCTGCGTGGCTCGGTGCTCCGGAACAGGCCCTGCTTTGGAGGGTTCCAGCCTCATAGAGACTTCCTGCCTCTCAGGGCTGACTCGTTTCACAACTTGAAGAGTGTGTATTGGATCACACGTCTAGAGATGACACAGCAGAATATTTCCTCCCCCGCCCCCACCTCAGCACTGGGGATTGAACACTGGGCCATCACAACCATTTTATTTTATCCTTTTTATTTTATTTTTATTTTGATACAAGGTCCCATTAGGTTCTAAGTTGCCCAGGCTGGGCTCAAACTTAGGATACTATTGCTTCAGCTTTGTGAAGTGCTGGAATAGCTTAAGGAATTCACATTCCCTAAGATAAGCAGTATTCCTCAAAAGAATTTCAAATTTGAAAAAGAGAAGATCTAACTCTGCTACCCAGAGGCCAAAAGGTACAGAGGACCTAAAAATTCTCTGTGCTTTGAGGCACAAATGGAACTAGATGAGAATGCGAAGCATCAACAGCAGGTGCCACCCGGAAGGGATGGTCCCCTCCAACACTCTCTGAAAGCCATCTCGAATCCCTCCCAAGTTGATCCTTAGGAAATTTATCCTCTAAATTTTAAACTTCTCATTTCATCACATAACATGGTAAGCTTAAAAATAACCCACTCCTCTAGGCATGGAGAACGGTCCACTTGTCTAGAATTTGACCCATCTTTAAACATGTCTCCCTGTCTCACCATGTCTTATATGTCATTTTTGTCATAATGCCAATATAATTACATTGAAAATGTCCTTTATTCATACTAGAATATTTAGGAGTGAAATCTCATGATGACCATACTTTAAAGTAATGAAACAGGTGTGTTATTCAGTTTCCTATCTGTAGTAAGAAATAGCTGAGATAATAAACTCATCAAATGGTATTAGGGATCAGTTTTGGAGTTTCTAGCTCATGATTAGTTGATCCCTTTGCTTCAGGCCTGTGGTGAGGAAACACATCATGGCAGCTGTGTATGATGGAGCAGTCTTGCTCACCTCATGACCTGGAAGAGGCCAGGCTCCCACAATCCCCTGCCAGCACATGCTGATAATGATTTGAGGACTTCCCACTAGCCCAGCCTCCTAAAAGATCCACCAACTCCCAACAGCACAGCCTAGAAACCCAGCTCTTGACCAGTGTGCCTTTGGGGATAGTCAAGATATAAACTGGAACCACAGAGAGAGAGAAGAAACTAACCATGGAAAATTGATTATGACTGCTCATCTGGTCAACAGTATTTATTATGCCATTTCTGGTTGTCCATATGCTTGAAAATAGTTGTAATAAAAGTGAAAACAAATCAAAACATAAAATAGAATGTCAGTCTAGAAAGACTGAGATAATTGAACGTTATGTTTATCACAGGCCCATCGTGAGAGCTCACTCATATTAATTGTAATATCATATTTAACACTTTTCAAGTAATTTTATAGTACTTTAACATTAATTGTACTAACTGACAAGCTCACATATGAGCACCTACTCTTCTGAAAATGAACAGAAATGCTCCCTTGTATGCAACATGATAAATCACATAACTTATTAATCCCGTTCTGGAACATTGTTTGGTAGGTACAGTCGTTATGCGTCTGGAATCATTTGGGCACATAGACTAATGGCTTTTAAGACACCTGGCCATGTGTTTCTTTCTGGAAAGATGGATGAGGCAGAGATGAAAGCCGTGCTTTTGCCATTAGGGAAATGCATATTAGGGAAATGCCATTAGGGAAATGCATATTAAAAGTTCGAGCTCCCGGAATCTTGCTGGCATCTCTGGGCATCTTTGTTCTCATCATACAACAGAATCATTTGCTACTTGGGCATTGCTCAGAGGGCCAAGGGACAGCTGGTACACAAAGAGGCTGATATGTTTGTCACATAGTAGGTCTCCTGCAGAGATGCACACAATGAGCAAAGGGCCTTTTCTGAGATTATTTTATTAAAAGGTTTGGCTCCAGGGGATGATTGCGCTCACTTTTCTTCAAGGGCCATTAATTACTTGTTTTGTTTCCTGCTTTTTATTGGTTTCCTAACCTGGACTGTTGTGCTTTAAGAAGAAAATGGGAAATGACAAGAAAAGCCTGTTTAAACACCCAGCCACTTTTAGCCTGTGTCCTGGAAGCAGCACTCGTTCAAGCCAAAACCGACATCAGGCCTGGCAGGCAGGACAGATCTTGGGGTCCTCATTTTACAGTCAAAGAAACTGAGTCATCCACTGGCCAGAAAGTAGGAGAGTCAAAGCCAAACCCTCAGCAGCGGGAGCAGATCCAGGGCATGGTGGCTTCTCTCCTGTGGACAAAGTGAGTTTGCTCCGGAGGCAGGAAGAACAGATGAGACAAACGGAGAGTGCACCTTTCCTCATTGCTCTGGCATGGAGGTTCCACACCACAGCAAGGAGAGCATTCCAGCCATGCAGAAGCAAACAGCGATGACATTTTGAAAGCACAGGGATGCTGATTAATTGGGACAGGAGATCAAGTATCAACAGTCCGCTGAAGGCCGCGAGCAGAACAAGGGGGCCTCCCCGGGTTTGCAAAGCTCCAAAGCAGGCCAGCAATAAATAAGACTCGAGCCTCCAGGACCAGGGTGGAGAGATGCACTTCCAAGGGGCAGGCAAGGGGACTTTTTTATTGCTGGCCTTAAGGTCATGGACTCCCATATGTGGCCCCAAGGAGAAGGAAAGATGCAGTCCTGGAAGCTGCAGTCCCATCCTAGGTCTGTTTTCTGTAGAGGAAGAGTCTTTTGACAGGTGTGTGATCCTGCTGCTTCAAGATCTCAGCATCACAGGCAAGGTGCCCACTAGAAAGTGAGGAAGAGTCAGCAGTGGGCCAAAGACACAGTCATGTCCTCAGAACCTGGAGACGGACTCAGATAAGTGACCAGATTCCCCAGTTCCCAGGCCCAACTCTCCCAGAGGCACCTGCTCATTCAAACATTTGCTGATCCTCATAGCAAATACCCATGGTGTACTGCTTTGTGCCAGACTCTGGGCTGGGTGCCAGGGAATTTGAACCCTGCTACCGGCCCCTCTTCATCATTCATCATTCAGTTATTCATCACTCAGTCATTCATTCATTACTGAGCCACAGCTAGATTGTGAAGTTACAGCCTTGAGCAAGGCAGATCTCATTCACAACCTCATGAGACTGACAGGCTGAGCACCAAGGGCACTCTGGAAGTGGGCCTCAGTTCAAAGCCTTCAAACAAGCACTGGGCCTCTTTGAGTCTCAGTTTCTTCACCTGTATAATGGGCATTTTTAAGCCTTTGTGACAGAAATAACTGATTGAATCAACTTCTGCCATGACTCACAGGTCAGGGACACAGGAGGATGGAGAAAGAGTTTATAAGTTCCCTGCGAGCTATTCACCTAGAGACAAAGAATGCACCAGAAAGCTAAATCAAGTTACATACTCATAAATGGAGGAACAGGGAATTTCATAAAGAGGCCACTGTTAATGCAGTGACTTATTGAGTGTAGCAGGCTGCCTGGGCTAGGCAGAAATAATTTCCTATTACATGGGAACAGAACTGGGGGCGTGGGTCACAAAGGCATTTCTGTAGTGCAGAGAACACCTCTACCAGAGCTGGCCACTCGCCGGTGTTGTGTGGTTCTATGGATGCAGAGCTGCTTTACCTGAAGACGAGAAGGAACTCCAGTCATCCCGTTAGGTCTTCCCACCTGATAGAAATCATTGGTAATGACGGGACCACGAAAGAAAGGTCTCTGTGCAGGTCTGTGTGTCAGTGATGTGAAACAATATCCACACTATGAAAGGCCCCAGTTTGCTGGACTTGTGTGTGTCACCATCTTGTTACAAATATAACGCAGGCCCTTTAGCAGTAGTTCTTTTATATGTTTGAATTTCCTTCCCCTCAAAATAAGGTGGTGAGGCAGGAAGAAGAAGAGAAGGTATAACGGGGTGTGGGAGGGGGAGCATTAAAATCTGCCAAGGGTGAGAAGGAAGAAAGCCTTAAGTCTTTGGAAGTTCTGACATTTCCCACCATGACCCCAAACTGAGAATCACTGCAGGACAGAGGAGGTTTGGTGGGATCTGCTCAGTGCCTAGTTTTTTTGTTTTCTGTTTTTTTGTTTTTGTTACCAGATACTGCATGGTGTCAGCACTCTGTTCCCTGATGACCTGTGTTTTACCCAGTCTGCTTAAGAATGGACATTTCCTCTTCCAGCCCTGCTAGACCTAATGAGGATCCCATTGGACCTCGGTCTGAGATTGTTTAGCTATTTTTGTTTTATTTTGATGTTTAAGGTTCTCTCTGTGGCTTCCCCAGTATCCATGGTGCAGCTCTTTGTAATGACAAAACTTGGGCGCACCTGCTGCTCTGCATCTGACACCCGTGAAGACCCCTGCATGGTTACCTGAAGCCTAGTGACTGCCACCTGCTCCTCCCTGCAGTGCAGCAGCAAACGGGAGGCATACTGGGGATCACCCCTGCTCAGGATACTAACAGAAATGCCTCCCCGCTGTGCATGTGTAAACAGCTCTGCTAGTTCCTGTACTGCAAGAGAAAGAGATGCTTTCCTGTGGGAGGCAGCTTGTGGTTTTCTTGTTGACTGTCTGCTAGCCACTCATACATGGCCCAGTTTCAGCCCACTCATTTATCGCTCTAGCTGATGCCACATCTGAGCCTCAGCATAACAATCTCTTGGCCAGAAGACACAGAGCTGAATTAGTTAAACAATGACAAAGAAACAGAATGGGGTGGTCTTGCCCTTCCATCTCGCCCAGTTCCCAGCTTACCGAGAAGCATCCCTGACCCTCAGTTGCTTTTACACATACACAACCAGAAGCTCAGGCCTCCTCATCTGCACATGCCGGTCTGTTTGGGCTGTGGCGACGACTTGATGCAGCCGTGGGCCACAGAGCCAGCCTCCACAAGGAGCCCTGTCAGGGCAAGAAGCTGCTGGCCTTGCAGAGATCTTATCTGGAGGTTGGTGGCACCGGGGAAGGAGGTCAGAGTGTGCAGTGCAAGGCAGCATTCCACTGAAGAGCCAGTGTCCTCCCAGGGTTCTCTCAGCCTCTCCCCGCTCCATGCAACCTGGCGGGCCTCACTACTACGCCAAGAGTCCTGGCTCCCACAACACCTTTTACGCGGGGACCAGACTGCTTCTCATTGCGGCATCAGGAGCCTGGCCTCCCTTCCCAGGCCTTATTGGCTTCTCCAAGCACAGCGGAAGATTGGGAATAATAATGCACAGCCATGACTACGACTGTTAACCATGATACGTCCTCTTGAATAGGTTAAGAAATGATTCATAAAGCATAACTCTGGGCATGTCTGGAGAGAACTGTTTGGAAGCCAGCACACGGAGGAGAGAAGACCCACCCCTGATGTGGGTTAGTTTAATCTGGATGAAATAAAAGGGGAAAGAAGAAGAAAGCATGCCCATCTTGAAAAGCTCCAGACTGCCCGAGCGAGTGTTCCCTTTGCTGCTGTCACCTTTGGACACCTGCCTCTAGGTCTCTGGTTTCTCCAGCTTTCTAAGGCAGACTTGCACCGGTGCCTCTCCTGGAGCTTCCAGGCCATCAGCCTTGGGCTGGTGCTGCATGCTTGTTCCTTCTTATTCTGTTGCTCGCATCTTCCTGGACCAAGCAGCCCTGGGTCCTCTGACTCTCAGCATGAGGAAGGCTGTTGTATGCGCTCCCGCCTTTGATCCTGTCTGCCTACCTAATAAAACTCCTGGCATAATGACACTTACCTGTCAGTTCTGTTCCTCGGGAAATATCCTAAATTCCAATAAGAACCATCAGCAGGAATGAGCAAAGCAGTTTTTGTGAAATGTGAAGAGTAAAGAAAACGTAAGAGATGATGACAGTGACAGCACTGTAACACTAAGGATGGGAGGGCTGGTCCAGCATTTTTCACACGTTTTTTTGTCCAAATTTAACAACTAGAAAAATATTCATTCTACACGAAAACACACACACACTCCACAGTTGAAACTAAGGTTCCACAAAGCACTATTTCCTACACAGAGCCAACTTAAATTTTTCTCTCTCTGCCCTTCTGTTGCTTTTTTTCACAGGCTAGCTCTGGCCCTTAACATTCATTTCATGACTCATAGAGAAGGCTCAAGCCTTACTTTGAAGAACTCTAATGTGGCCCACTGTTGTTCTTCCAAAATGTAGAAGCTAAGTGAGGCCCTTTCATTTCTGTAAATAAATATTTGCCGACAATCTGTCCTCTCACATAATGTACTGGGCTCGAGGCGTGAAAAACTGGGAAACGTGGGGGACACTGTAGTTTAGCAAGGGCTGAAGGGATGAGTCTGAACAGTGAGCTGCTCAAATTCACAATTTCCCGGGGCAGCTAGAACTAATGACAGCCACAGTTTTTAGTTTTTTGGTTTTGGGTTTTTTTTTTTGAGGGGGTGGAATTACTTGTATCTAGTTTTTACATTTTATTTTAACTGACTTTGCATCATTTTAATTGAAAAATTAAGAGATGTACCCATTCGTGGTATTTGATTTGTTATTGTGACATACAAACTATGACCATAAACTGCTATTACTCATTAAATACAAAATTTTAAATATATTAGAGGTAAAGCATGTTGCCATGATTCCCCTCAAATTCTCCCCAGCACTTTGCCCACACTTTGCCTAGTGTTCTTGCCACTCCCCGAAGCAGCTCTGGAAATCCTTTCTCACACATGTCTTCAGTGCCCGCCACGGCAGCCTGGGTATCCTGAAGCAATGCAAAGAGTATATGGCAATTTCTGTCTAATGAAAATGTCACAGTGTGTCTCATTCCCCTTCTTCACCAGATCTGATGCCCCACAACTTCTAGGTCTGCCCCACAATCAAAATGATCATGAAATGTAGATGTTTTTCATCCACCCCGGACTGGGAAGCAGTTCAATTAGCAATTCCCAAGCACACAGTGAATTCTGATTAATGACAGCTACCTCGCGCTACAGTACCTCTCCAGACCCACTTCGAACTGAAAGGCTACACCCTCTGACCAACATATTTCTATGGCTGATTTTTTTTTAAATTCATAAATGTCCATAGTTTTTGCTGTGTGTGTGTAAATCTGCTAGATGTAGAGGCCAAACCAGACCAGCCTGAGAGACTGTTTGACTTTCAGGAGCCAAAGAATACAAATTCTTAGTTCTTTTTTTTTTTTATAGAATTTTATAGCTTAAAATACTCTCCCACATAACACTGTTTATTTTACCACAATCTTCACAACATTCTCATTGTGCTGTTATGGCCATTTTATGGGTAGGAAGCTGAGTCTTGGGCAGCGCCTCACGTTACCCAAACAATGTGGAGCAGCAGCCAGGAACCCTCGAAGTCTGTCAGGGGACAAGGAGGACACCACATAGGTAGGAGCAGTGCAGAGAGGCCTGGATCTCTTGGGGAAGAACAGGTAGGAAATACTGTGCTCTTTTGTAAACTGAGTAAATTTCAAGCCATTAGAAAAGCTACGTGAATTCTAATATTCAAAATGGCCCCAAACCACGCTTCCTTGTCACCCCCTTCCAGTGCAGGTAGATGACTGACAGGAAGCACAGCTCCGAGAGCGCCCCCACTCCCAGCACGCCTGCAAGGCATTGGAGACACCACCAGGCAAAAGCATGATCCCCAGTCAGAGCACTGCCTCGTGGTCTCTGCTCCCTGAGAGGGTTTCCTTCTCCAGACTGCTTATTTATTTTCAGGAATTCTCACAGGGCTAATGACAGAAAAAAAGAAAAAAAAAACACCTGACATTGTCTAAAAGAGCTCAGGTCAGAATGAAATACAAAGCCCCTGAAGGGACAGCTGTTTGAACTTGAGAAAGGGGATTTTAACCCACCCCCCGCCACCCCCCCGTCACAATGCAGAGCAAGAGGTCCTTGTTAGAATCTGACGGGAGACAAGTTCCACTGCAGCTGATCTATGCAAGGCCTAGATACTTGCAGAAAAAAATGTAAATAAATAGAGCATATGCTTCCATTTGTTGGGCTTACAGAAGAATTCTCTCTTTCTAAATTTCCTTTGCCTGTCATTGACACATACACATAACACACACACACACACACACACACACACACACACTCAGCACAGAGTTTGAGATGCACTTCATCAAGAATGGTTTATAAATTTATAAAGTAGTTTACAAAGACTATCACAGACTCATTAGCCCCTGAATTGCCTCCCACCTAGAGAGAGCTACGAAGTTTATAATCATCTTTAAATGCCAAAGATTTTCAGCAAAGGATGGCAGAGAACACTGAAAAGGCACACAAAAGCCAAATCAAAAAATGTTCTATGCTGTGTCCTAAGGCAATAGTCTTACAGGAAGTAAGGAATCATTGAGTAATTGTAAAAAATGGTAGTTGCATTATGAAGGATGCAACCTGCAGCAGTTGGAGGATGAACTGGAAGAGACTAAGACTGTTACGGATTAAAACCTAGTGAGCCCCTTAACACCAGCTGAACTGAATCAGCAGGGTGCTGAGTGTAGACAGCGCACCTGAGGGCTGTTGCCCGCATAAAAGGAGATGTGGAGAGGAAGAGCAGCGGTGTGGGTTCTCCTAAGTGTTGGTGTCTGGAGCTGCTGATTCTCCTGGAAGAGCTTGTCATGGCTAGCTTCCCTGATAGGAATTCGGCTGTTCTCATTAGAGGAGCTCGGGACCTTGTCACTGAGAATGACTGAGGTTCACTTTGGGGCAGCTCTGGTCCTTACTTCGAGCATCGCTTCCTGGCTCCAGAGGGGAAGATGTGTGCTGTTTAATCTCCAGGAGAAGTTTGTCATGCTGGCTTCCTGACATGTACTCAGCCGTTCTCATCTTTGGAGGAGCTCAGGACCACACTGTTGCTGAGGATGGCTGTGGTACTTTTCAGGGGAGCCCTGGTCCTTATTTTGAGCATTGCTTCTTGGCTCCACTGCAGAACCCTCAGCCTACTGGCACAGATCCTTCACCCCACTGGCATAGATTTTCTAGCTTCCACAGCTGTAAAACAGACTTGCATGAGTCATTGCCAAGGGCTCTAGACCTCCAGCTGGACTCATGGGAGGCAGTGTCATGGGCTCTAGGTCTTCAGCTGGACTCATGCAGGACACTGCTGTGGGATCCAGGACCCCAGCTAGATTTTCTAGGTCTTTAGTATTGTGGTCAGATTTCCTGCACTTTCTTATATTTCACTGAGTGACCATCATAAAATAATAATATAAATTCTGTGTCCTGTATGTAATTGTTTTCCTTTCAACCCCTGACTACAACAAAGACCAGTAGCAACTTGGGCAGTTGCACAGATATCGTAACACGCCAACAATAAATGCTGGTTGTGCAGAGGAAAGAAGGGAAGAAAATTCTGTATGGGCTTTGTATTAGCCTTCTCATTGCTGGGGAAAATACTCCACACCCACAATTTTTTTTTTTTTTTTTTTTGTACCAGGGATCAAACTCACAACCTAGCACTTTCCAGGTAGGCATTTATGCCACTGAGCTAAATCCCCAGCCCTATACCCACAATTTAAAGGAAGAGAAATTTATTTTGACTCACAGTTTCAGTGGATTCAGTCCATGGTTAGCAGGCTCCATGGCAGAAATAGCACGGTGGAAGGGCCTGGCAGAAGAAGGCACTCAACCAGGGGCACGGTGAAAGCAGAGAGGGGAGGGAGGGCCCAGGGAAAGGAGGACACCCTTCCAGCCCAGCCCTCAGAAAGGCCCCACCGCCCAACAACAAATTCAGCTGAAGGCATGCATCCACTGCTGAATGTAGGGCCCTCAGGTCCACCACTTTCCAAACACATGACACTTTCCTGAGGCATTTACCCCTAACTCAGGGCAGGACTCTTGTGTCACTCTCACTACCTGTCATGTGAGTGAGGCAGACCACCTTCTGCTCTAGATTCTTTCTTCAAAGATCTTGGCTGTCTACTGAACACCCTTGGAAGGTAAGAGATGGTGTCTTCCTCCAGGACAAAGGGAAGGTTTTGTCCTCAGCTGAGTCGGCTTCTTGGCCATGATAAGACTTCACTGCCTAAAGGTCAGAGAACCTCTTCTGTAGCAACTCCCCACTAGTGTAGGTGTCTTCAAGTTCTCTTTGCATTATCTAGTGGGAATTGAGGCTTGGAAAATTAGCAAAACAGTGCTGACATTCAGCAGCTTCCACTGCTGTGAGCAAGAAATTGTCCTTTGTCTTTCACCCATGGATCTTCTGTCTTCTACTGGCGGTATAAATGAAACTGGAATAGCCTTGTTTGTTTACTTAGGGAGAAATTGAAGTCTCTTAACGGTCCTTAACTTCAGGATACAATTGTCAAGGCAGCAACAAAGAAAAGAATAAGTGTGAAAGAAATTCAAGGGATTTTGGTAGTAAATAAGAAAAGTAATAAATTTATTTTTCCCTCTTTAATATCTTCCCTCCTTGGCCCGCCCTGCCTCCGGGAACTTAGCAGAAGCCTGCATCAGGGGTAGGAACCTCCACTGTGGGCTTGCCCTGCCACCGGGAACATCGAGGAGGCCCACCCAAGACTGAAAACTGCCCTGGACTGCTAGAGATGGGCCCGCCCTCCCACCTGGAACATCAGAAGATCTCAGCAGTATCCAGTTAGTGTGAGAAAATTTGGAACTTTGCTCCCAGGAGGTGAACTTTGGACTACACCAGATTGACTGTATTGATGTGGTGAGTATACCCCTAAAACAGAGGTGTATAGGGAATAAATAGGGCCAGTAGTAAAAACCCCCTCCAACTAACTGTAAGACTTTGGTGTATCTGAAAAGAGTGTGTGCAATCCCCTCCTACACATAGAAAACAGCAGGCAGAGTGAAAATGACAAAACGAAAAAGAAAAATGCAGTCTCAAACATATAGTTCACCAGAAGCAAGTATAGGAGACATTGAAATAGAGGACCCCAAAAGTAACACACCAGGAATCTCGGAAAAGATAGCCAGTGAAAGAAAAAAAAAACTGCATCAGGCTATAGAGGAAATCAAATTAGAAGTCTCCCATGTAAAGACAGAAGTAACAACTTTAGTAAAGGAGTTGTTGAATGCAGCTAAAGAAGAACTACAGAAAAAAGTACATGAGCATGGGAAACTGATTGAAACTTTGAATGAACAATATAGAAAACAAGCAGAATTCATGAAACAAACTCAAAGAGACATCCAAGAAACAAAAAATTCTATTGAAAGCGTGCAAAATTGCCTAAAGGAAGCTGAGGATAGGATTTTGGACCTTGAGGACAGGATCACAGTTAGTG
This sequence comes from Hydrochoerus hydrochaeris, assembly GCA_004027455.1. Classification (NCBI taxonomy): domain Eukaryota; kingdom Metazoa; phylum Chordata; class Mammalia; order Rodentia; family Hydrochaeridae; genus Hydrochoerus; species Hydrochoerus hydrochaeris. The sequence continues at coordinate 1,399 of PVLA01015102.1, read as the reverse complement.
ATCAGGAAAGGATAGAACTTTTAAAAATAACAAAACAGCATGAAATGATAATCCAGAAGCTTCATGATGATCCCAAAAGCAACAATATAAGAATAATGGGCATTAGCAAAGATACAGGAGTGCAGGCAAACGACATACATAAAGTATTTACAGAAAAAATAGCAGAAAATTTCCCAAACTTAGGGAAAGAATCTGATATGCAGATAAGTGAGGCATATAGAACACCAAACAGTCACAATCAACATAAATCTACACCCAGACACATAATAATTAAGATCTCAGACATACAGCATAAAAACAGAATATTAAAAGCTGTCAGAGAAAAGACACAACTCACCTATCAAGGAAAGCCCATTAGAATCATGGTAGACTTTTCAGCACAAACCCTCCAGTCAAGAAGAGCTTGGAGTGAGGTATTTCAAGCCCTGAGAGAAAACAATTTTCAACCCAGACTGATGTACCCAGCAAAACTTTCATGCAAAATTAATGGAGAAACAAGATACTTCCATGACAAAGAACAACTGAAGAAATTCATGTCCACCAAACCAACCCTAGAAAGAGTACTGAAGGACATACTAGACAGAGGTAAAAATGACCACAATCCCCAAAACAACAACAGAAAGAAATGACCAAGTAGGATAAGCAATTAAATAAGAGGAAAAGCAAAAAGAAACAACTGGAACATAACATGGCAAAGTCGAGCCAATACATATCAGTGCTATCCATAAATATAAATGGCCTCAACACACCTATAAAAAGAAATAGATTGACAGAATGGATCAAAAAAAAGGACCCCACAATATGCTGTATACAAGAAACACATCTGACCCAAAAGGAAACTCATAGATTAAAAGTCAAAGGATGGAAAACAGCATTCCATGCAACAGGAACCTCGGAAAAAGCAGGGGTAGCTATTCTATTTGCAGACAACGTGAACTTCAAATGTAAAATGATTAAAAGAGATAGAGAAGATCACTACATACTTATTAGTGGTAAAATTCAAGAGGAAGAACTAACAATTATAAATATATATGCACCAAATACAGGAGCACCCAACTATATAAGACAGATACTAATGGACATGAAAAACCAAATACACAAGAATACAGTTATAACAGGAGATCTTAACAGCCCATTGTCACAAAGAGATAGATCAACTAGACAAAAAGTCAGCAAAGAAATAACAGAACTGAATCATATCTGTGAGCAATTGGACTTAGTAGATGTTTACAGAGTGTTCCACCCAACCACATCAGAATACACATTCTTCTCAGCTGCACATGGGACATTCTCCAAAATAGACCATATATTATCCCATAAAACATTCTTAAGTAAATGCAAAGGTATTGAAATCATACCATGCATAGTATCTGACCATAGTGCACTGAAATTGGAAATT
>PVLA01015101.1:0-26988 GCA_004027455.1 Hydrochoerus hydrochaeris | reverse complement strand
GTAAAAAACTGATAACAATGCAATGGCAAGTGTGTGGGGAGTGGAATGAGAAGCTTGGACTGTAATCTCAGGCTGTATGACCTTGACTTTCTATAAAATAAGAGCACAGGCCAGGGATTTAGCTCAGCTGCATAAGCACCTGCCTGACAAGTGTGGGGTTGTGAGTTCAATCCCCAGAACCAAAAAAGTAAAATAAAAATAAACAGGGGACATGAAACATACTACATAGGTTGGTTCTAAGGGCTAAGCAAGATGATGTGGTAATTGCTTATTGGAACCTAATACTCAACGCCAGCTCTGTTCTTATTAACAAATGCAGTCCAGTTTTATTTTTACTGTTTTAGCCTCAAAGAATAGTTTACTTGAAATATTTAAGCTACTTAAATGATTGAGGCTATAGAGATGAGGTATGATAGACTAACATCTTGACCGAGATTTATTTTTCATGCCGAATTCTACTGCAAATCTTTGCTGAATATGTTAATAAACTTTTACCCAAACTTTGTTAGCACAGGAACTATGCTGGCAAAACAGACAAGTCCACATCTATTTCCAAAACAGTCTCACATTGGAAGTCAGATTCCACTTGATAAAAGTACTTGGCAAATTAGAGGGGTGATAAAATATATGACCATCTTTTTAATGGCATGTATGATTACATATTAATATGCAAAATTTCATTTTACTTGTGTCATGTAAGCACGTGTCTACCATTTTAGTTTACATTGTAATCTATGATATTGGCATTTCAAGGGGAACTAAGAGGGCAGGGATGGAATAGGATTAAGAGTAATTTTCCCGGTTATAAAAAAGATTCACTTAACTGTGCTGCTTTTTTTGGGTTCCATTTGTGACCAGCACCCCTATTTTATAGGTCATAAACAGTGCTGATGAGAACCCCCTTCTAGTTCAAGTCATTGACTGTGTTACTTTGGAACTTGCTTAATACCATTCAACGTGGCTTCCTCTCTGCCCTGGCCCATTCATTCCCACACTGGGTTTATGCCTAGCAATGGGGTCAGTGAAATAAGAGCTGTAAAGAGCAGTTATTGCCATGAAAACAGAAACAAAAGCCGTCTGCCAACACAAAACAGTACAGTGAGACAAAATGTGCACAACTCCTGAAAATAATGATTTCAACTGAGTGTATGCAGAATACTTCATTGTTCTACAGCTGAGTGATCAGAGGAAGTGATCAGAAGGAAATGCGTAACAGGACTTACCATTAAAGCAATTGCAGACATCTTCATGAGTTACATAGGAAAATGTATTGTCATAAGAGTTAAGGAACACATTAATATCAAGGTCTACACATTTAAAATAAAATACATTTGAAGGGCAAAATGATCGCATGTATGAAGAGGCTGCCAACACATGGTCAGGCAAAAAGAACAAAAAACCAAAACTTAGTCTTTAGACTGGAAAAGTCAAAGACAATCAAATAAAGCTCCATAAAAGGAATTCCCATCCTTTGTTCTGAAAAAGGGTTCTGATTTCTGTGACATCTGAGGACTGCTGTAAAAGACATGGAAAATAGTACATATCTAGAGACTCCTGGGGAAAGGGACTTGGCAGGGCAAAATCCAACCAAAAAGAGAACTACAGGCCTATCTCTCTAAAGCACATAGATGTAAAAATTCTCAAAAAGATATTTGCAAACAGAATGCAACAAAACATCAAAAAGATCACATATCATGGCCAAGTAGGCTACATCCTAGGCCTGTAATTCTCACAATGCAGAAAGCTTTGGTAGAAAGATCATAAGTTCAAGATAAGCTTGGCAACTTAATGAGACTCTTTCTCAGAATAAAAAGAGATGGGGGTGTTCACCCCCCACATACACGCACAAGAAAACATACTGTACTTAGCAATAATACAGACCCGGTTATAACCACACTTGGGCTAATATATTACATTTTATCAGCAGACTGAAAGATTAACCTTTTTCCCCCCTCTGTGCAATACAAAACAGTGTTAACAGACATACTGTATAACTTAAAAAGGTAGTATGTTTAAAATACTAGTATAGGGGCTGGGAATTTAGCTCAGTGGCTTAAGTGCCTGCCTGGCAAACGCAAGATCGTGAGTTCAATCCCTAGTATATTAAAAAAAAAAAAAAAGTATAAATTATTAAAAGAACATTATAAAATGTTATATTCACTTACAGGATTTTTAAAATACCTGGCCTTCAGACTGGGAGAATGTAATATATATATATATATATATGTTCTATAGCTGCATGTATATGTAAATGTATTTAGAAGGATATCTATTATTAATGGAGTCATCCATCACATTTTTGATGCTTTGTTGTAGCCACAATTTCTGCTGATCAAGTTCTCTTTCCTTCAGTTCTAGATCTTCAATTTCAGCTTTAAGAAATCTTAATCTATCTATAACTTCTTTAGTATTACAGCCAGCACCTACACCTCTTAAAAACATAGGAGAATTAATATCCCTGATACCAAACTTAGGTTAACATCACTTAACTTCCATAACCTTAAAAGTAACACGTAGGAATGTAGTCAAAATACAGATATTTACGTTTCTAAAAATCAAGCATTAAAATCTGTGTACAATAGCTCTGAGCATATTTGCTTAGAAAATTTATTGACAAAACAACCAAATTACAAAACTTCATAGTATATTCTACAAAATTTTTGTTTTTATTTTATCTATAAGGCCAGGCTGGTGACAGAATTGCCAAAAGGATGTCAATGCTAAATAGTCACACCTAGCAGTCTCATGATAACAGACTGAGATGCTGGTAAAATATATTACAGTCTTTCAGCATTTTGATGAAATTTTGGCTAATATGGAAACCTAAAGCACAAAACACTGAAGAACAGAAACTAGTTATACTATCATGCAAAAGTTTATAAATTGAACAGCCGTGAGAGTAAGGAAACATCTCAACACAGGAATGACATACAGGCACAGAAATGTGTGTCTTGGGTATAATTGGTAGGTATAACTGTAGGCTGAAATACAGGATTTGGGAGACACAAACATTAGAAAGGTCAATTTCTGCAGAGCAAATGAAAATTTTAGAACAGGAAAATGCCCTTAACTTACTTCCACTGGATACTATTTTTTGACTTTTTTTCAATCAAGTCAATTCCTTCTAAGACATTGGTGATATCATAAATTCTTCTTTTTTGCCTCACAGCCAAAGTATCTGCAGCCTGTTAAAGAAAAGCAAGAAAACAAATAGAACAATATAAAAGAGGGCAATTCATATTTAAAAACCAACTAGGGCTGATTATTAAGGTCAAAGCATGAGAAGTCAATCCCAAAAATGACTCAGTCCCCTGTTTGGAAACAATAGCTGGGTACGTTCAAAGTATCTTGAAGACACTGAAAATACCAAAGAAATTATTCTATTTAAAAGTTAGATGTTAGAATGGGGGAAACATAAGTCATGACGCAAAGCCCACAAAAATAAAAGAACATAATGAGAATATTTCATATCATCTTCCAGACTAATCAGAGGAAGAGCTACTAAGTCTGCCTTATTTTTCTGTTCATAATTACTTTCATTTAAAGGAAACCTTATTTTTTAAAAAAATGGTATCTGCAGTTTTTTGTCTTCTGGGACATAAGAAATTTGGATTTATGCAAGTATTGTAATATCTTTTAATAACTATCTGCATTTCTTTTTTTTTCCTCATTTTTTTAAACTTTTCCCTTCTTTCATTTCACCTTCACCCCTTTTATTCCCCTCCCCATTTGAACATTTTCTTCCTATTTCACAATACTTATTGTACATTTTTGTCCTTATTTATACCCTCAGTTTATTACATGAGAAAATGTGGTATTTACACATGTATATCCAATTTATTTTCTCAATGTATGGTCTCAAGGTGTATCCATTTACGTAGAAATGTCTCAAGTTTATCATTTATGGCAGAGTAGTACTCCATTGTATATTAAAAAAATACCACATCTTCTTTATCCACTCACCAGTTAATGGGCATTTATGCTGTTTCTAGGATTTGGCTATTATAAACTGTGCTATTATAAATATGAGAGTGCATGTGTTGCTGTGATATGATGGTTTTAATTCTTTTGAGGAGATACTGAAAAGGGGAATGGCTGGCGCAAATGGAACTTCTAATCCTAGTTTTCTGAGGAATTTCTATGCTCACAGTAGTTACACCAGTCTACACTCCCACCATCAGTGGAAAAGGGTTCCTTTTTACCCCAGCCCATCCTGCATTTGTTAATGGTTTATTTCTTGAAAATAGCCATTCTTTCTGGAGATGGAATCTCAGCATTGTTACTATCTGCATTTCTTAAAACAATGAAAACAGGAAATGAATCATGCCACCCCAACAGGAAGCATAAAAAAATCACAAAATCAAAGTCTATAGCACAGTTGTTATATTAACAATTATGATGCAGAAGCTTGGTGTTTTCATTGATATTATTACATGCTGCCATGTTATGAATGAACTCAAGAACACTGAATAGCTCCTACCCACATTTATGACACTTGTTCCTCAGTAGAACAAAGAAGAATTCCAAAAAGAGGTTATCAACAGCTCTTTTTTTTCAAACAGCCTATCTTCAATGTGGGGCCACACTGTTAAAATTCATAGCAGTAATAAGCACATTTATATCCCTACTGAAAATTTTCAGCACAATATGTTTCAAATTGAATAGGGTTTAGCTACACATAATTGGGAGTATACTCCCCCAGGGCATACTACTGTCTTGATTCTATGGAGGAAAAAAAAGGCGGGGACTCCTGCTGGGGATTTAGCTCAGCAGCATAAGCGCCTGCCTGGCAAGTGCAAGGTCGTGAGTTCCATTCCCAGTACAAAAAAATAAAAAATAAAAAAAGACTCCTATGACTTCTATGTGGCACAGCGTACTGTGTGAATGTGAACCTGCTTCCACTGGGAGCAAGTGCCCCTGATGACTAGTACATTTGAGACCTTCAATGAAATGTAGGTGCTCTCAATCTGTTTCTACTATCCACCCACTCAAATAAATGCCTCAAACCATGGACCAGAAGAATAGCATGTGGCAAAGAGAAGAATTGGAAAGTGGGACTCTTTGGAGTCCGCAGAACTGACCTGGCACCATCTTTTACAGATGGTTAATCTGTCAGGACTAATCATGGCTCATTGGTATCTCCTGTGCTTGTATTTGGCAGTCCCTTCGTGTTTATCTGCACAGAATTTCTGCCTTTGAGTTTGAAGCATTTTTTTCTTGAAGAACAGCAGTCTACTGAAGTGTTAACTATAAATTAAGAAACCACCTCTTCCTTTCCTCTGAAGAGGCTCTCTTGATGGTGACCTAGACCACTTTGGGCCTTAGCTGTCTTCATATCTGTGTACTCACACAAAAGAGGTCACAACCATAGCAACACCTCACTCAGTCTGGTGTTAGAAGACATTTGTATGAACTAGACATAAGAGCTCTCCCTAAGTCAATAGGCAAACTGCCATCAGACTGAACTTCCTCCTGAACAATTTAAAAAAGTATCGTGTTTTTATCTACTACTGCTTAACAGTCACAATATTTAACTCTTGGCTCCCAAAACTAGATACTACTTCTTAAATACTTTTCTTTTTAAGTATGTACAGATTATACCACTTCAGAGGACCTCTAAGAGGTTTTTATTTCAGAAGCTGCATTACTCTTCAGCAGTTAGATTCTCAAGCCAGGCATGGTGGTGCACACCTGTAATCACAGGCAGGAGAATCAAGAGTCCAAGATCAGCCTGGGAGTACATAGTGAAACAACAGCAAATAGGTCACACCAGATTCAGTCTCAGTGCTGCCATTTTCTAACTTCAGTTGTTTTCTTAAACTCACTAAGCCTTATTTCCTTTTTTGTAAAATAGGACAACAATACATACTGCATAGTGGAATTGTGGGGATTAAACTGGAAAATCTTAGCACAGTGTCTGTTGCTTACGTAACAGCATTGTCATCAAACACGGGCTGCATATACACAGACCTACCTTGTATTATTCTGTTTTTTAAAGTTGTGTGTGCCAATTTAAAAAGCTTTATTAAACAAATCGAGGCTTTCATACTTAACAGTATGATACCATGAATCCCCACAACCACCACTATCTCCACCATCCCCATTATCCATTTATTTAACGCCCACAAAGTTCCAGGCTCCATTCTGGGTCTTAAAAATAGAGAAGAAACACAATAATTATGTTTGCTAGGAATGCAGGTAAGAGGAAGGTGTATTATTAAATAAAATATTCAAAGAAGAGATCAGTGATATTTGAGCTGAACGGAACAAATGACCTCTGCAAACACAGGGTGGAAGAACATTCTGCATTCCTGGCAAAGGAAGCAGTAAGCACAAAGACTGTGATGTGAAATGTGTTTGGTTCCTCAGAGAAAGGCAGGCAGCCTGGTGTGGCAAGCATCAGAGGAAAATACGTGATAGGTGGAGAGAATGAGAGAAAGATAATCAAGTCAGAGGTAGCAAGGGCAGATCACTGGGGCCTTCCAGGACACTGTAAAGATTTCAGCTCCTACTCTTTGCGAACTATAAAACTACTGGAAAACACATAGGTGATCTGCTTCACATTTTAAAAAGTTTTCTCTGGTGTACTGTGAATCTTCTACAGGGTGTGAAAATACAAGAAAGGAAGTCAGTGACAAGGTAGTGGCTAAAATCCACTCAAGAGACTGTAGTACTTACATGAAGGAGTATCTGCAGAGACCATGAGACAGAGTCTCAGTAGACTTTGAAGGTATATAGCAAGTAGCTTCTGATAGAAGCACTGGAAATCAGGAATTTGACCTTGGAAAAAGGAAAAATCAAGGCAACTACTGGAGGTGAAACTGTGTGGCTTAGGGGATAGGTCTGTGCTATGAATACTAATTTGGTAACCATTAGTGAACAGACTAAATTTTAGGTCACAGGTGGAACCCACCAGATTTATCTAGAAGAGAAGCAAGAAAGAAGACCCAGATATTCCAGGACAGATTCTGGGGCAGCCCACAATTTAAGGTTTGGGAAAGGAGGACTAAACTGCCACTGAAGAGAGAGGGGAAACAAGAAGAGCGGACTCTTAGACTACAAGGGAAGAGGCCATATGGAAGAATGATCATGTCACATACTTCTATGAGGCAAGTCACTGAGAAGTTACTGGGAGATCTGTCTTCAGAAAGGTAATTATGATCTTGACCAGAAGTGTCTTAGCAAAGCGAGAACTTTAGTAGAAAAATTTTCACAAGAAGTTGAAGGAAAAGTAGAGTGGATACCTCTTGAAGAATCCTGCTGCAAAGACGAATGGAAACATGGGGCACATCTGTAGAGAACTGTGGAATCTTCAAGAAATATGTTTCTTTTAATGATGAGAGCTATTTCAACATGTGCATATACTGTTATCAAGACCTGATAGATAGGGAAGAAGGGTAATTAATATAGAAGATGGAAGGACAATTGCTAAAGAGATCCTATCAAGTAGGTGGGGTGGGAGGGCTTAGATAATCACATTGCATATTAATAGCTGAAGTCCAGCAGAGTACCAAGTGCAGATACAGGAACATTAGTACACAAAATAGAGAGAGGTGAGACATTTCCTTCTGGTTGTTTTTTATTTCCTTATTAGCTTTGAGGAGAAGAGGGAGTAGGAAAATGAATGGTTAAGAAGTAAGAAGAAAATGAAAGCCCTTGGTGGCTCATGCCTGTAATCCCAGCACTTGGGAGGCTGAGGCAGGAGGATTGTTGCAAGTTTGAGACCAGTCTGGGCTACAAAGTAAGCTCAAGGCCAGCATGAACTGCATAGCGAGACCCTGTCTCAAAAAGACAAAAGAAAATAAAACAAAACAAAAAAGAAGAAAATGAAATATTAATAAAACAGTAGACAATGGAAAAAGAATGCATCATTGCTCTTTGGAAGGTAGTGATCATGATTTTAACTTTGACCTTTCAGTATCACTGTGCATTTTTCTGTAGTTCAGTACAACTGCCTGGGCAAAGATAAAGGGAAGGAGGAGATCAAAGTGAGTCATCTTCATCCCATGTTTGTCTCAAGCTGGGTCATGTGTGAGCATCAAATTTATTTAGGAAAGTTACATTTATTACAAAACGATGTGACCCATGTAGCCATAAAGGCAGCATGTAGTTCTATCACACCAACTTGGTTTGTAGAAAAAGTAGAAGTAACCTTCTGAAAGACATAGGTTTCCCCTTCAAATCCCCAAATACATGATGTCTCCCTAATGGTGAACAAAGCATTACCTGCAGCAGAACAAAGTTAAAGCCTGTGGTGCTCCTAAGAGGTGGGCAAGACAAGCCAAGAGAGCAGAGTTAGTTTCTAAGATGTGCTTTAAAAAGACTCGAAGCATCATGAGCTCACAGTCACGTGGGCCTGAACCAATGAGTTCACTAGGGCTGAGTGCTAACTCTGGACAGAAAGAAAGATAATGTGGTGGCTTTATTAGAGTTCAGATTGCTTGTGACTCACCTGTCAGGGATGTTCACCTCATGGAGCATGGTGATGAATTAAAAAATGCTAACACGAAAACAGTAACTGTAGAAACCACTGTGTTCTTCATGTTCTCTGTCTGCAAAGTACGTACTTTATTCTCTTTCAGGAGCACAACAGTCAGTACATGTGGCTCAGTATTTTAGATTATGTACTTCAGAAATTAGCTTTACAGAAAAGAAGACCAGAATCCAAAATGAAAAATGTAAAACACTACATGACGCTAATTCATCCACCTGAAAATATGATGAAAGGGTCCTCAAGTGATGAATCAAGAACACTCATAAAATATCTTAATGAGAATGTTTCTAAACAATGCACTGAGCATATTCACTTTCAAATGTGCTGCATGGTATCTTGTTGTTCTGGTCCATGATAAGGTTTGTACCAACTATTGCATAATTACAAACACTATTAAACATAATTAATGTGTAGAATGTTTGATTTCAATCCACAGTTAAGAATTTTGTCTAAGCTAGTAACACATTAATTGTGTTATAGGATTTTATACAATGTTATCTATTACCCATATCAGCTTTGTAAAATAGATATTCTACTTGTTTGGTAGAAAACAGAAAGTAAATAAATACTTAAGACAGGGTTTAATGTTAATTATATGTTCATAAAATAAGTTTGTGGCAATACATTTTGAAACAGGCTTATATAATTTTAAAAGACTACACAAATTTGGTACACAACTAAAATTTCCCAAGTTACACAACTGGACTAAATACACAATTCAGGTATGAGTCACACACAGGTTTCACACAAGAGTACATAAAAGGATCTGAAAAGGATCTTAATATAAACTGATTTATTCAAAAGTTACAGAAAATAAGAAAAAAACTATATACATATCTAAGGCTATGGATTGCATCTGATATAGTATGACATTAAAAAAAGATACAGTTTCATAAAAAGTGAACTATAAAGTGTTATAATAGGTGGGGAAAAGACAAGTCTACTTAAGGTACAAAAAGGAACAAGTTCCTGAAACCTGCAGGACATCAGGTATGTTTTCAAAGGGTCAGCAGGGGCCACTAAATCAAGAAGGAAATTAAATATCAAAGAATTAGTAACTAACTTTGAGTAAACAAAGGACTCCCTCCAGAAGCAACCAGGTATTTAAGAGTTTTAATCCCTACTAATACCCTATGCTGAACGAATTCATCCTAAAAAAAAAAATCTTCAGTAGTTTGCTATCTCAAATTAATTGCTGCCACATTCAATATTTTTGAAATGCCTAACTTTTATATTTATTTCTAGTTTTTATTTTTAATAAACTTTACACCTTTAAAAAGAAACTTTATTTTTACTGTTTTAAGTCACCAGAATACTCAAAAGAATAAAGATATTTGATAATGTATGTATTTAACTAGGAGAATCATGCTGAACCTCTGGTATCTGCACACTGCAAAAACTAGAAACTGCCTATATTCTTAATTATATCCTTTAAAATCTCTCCTAAGAATTAACTTTCTAAAACAGGGGCAAAATTAAACATGCATCTGGTATTCTAGGATTCGCACCTGTACCTTTCCTATCTTCTTGCCATCAGTACAGCATAAAGGTTACCAATGTGAAATTTGGGATAGTCCTTGCTAACTAGCTATACATTTGGCCCTGAAAGAGTTGCTTTTCCTCTCTGTACCTGAGTTTTTTTTATATATGTAGGATAACTACAGCTTTCCTGTTGTTGGGACACATTACCCAACACCCACAGCTTAAAGGAAAAGAGGTTTAATTTATCTAATGGTTTCACAGGACTCAATCAGTAGCCAGCTAGTTCCAAAGGAAGAACATCATGGCAGAGTGCAGCAGAGCAAAGCTGCTTAGTTCATGGGACCTGGGAAGGAGGGCAGGGGTCTATCACCAGAGAAGGGGTGAAGGATCAGAAGAGTACCCAAAGTCACATCTCAATCACCCACCCACACACCCAGAAGTATGCTCTACCCTTCCAAGTCAATTAAGGTGACATAATCAAGCTGAACCACCAAAAGAATTATTAAGGTATTGTTGTTGCTGTAAAGGTTAAATGAGTAAATATTAGAAAACACTTAGAATGCCCTGTACATGGTAAGCATTACATTTGTGTAATTGGTGTCACTATTTTTGATCCAATTTCTCATCTAAAGTAATAAGGAAAAGTTGTTCTATGAAAGTGCATCACACAATGTAACACACCAGCATCATTTGCGTACCTTCCCAACTAAATAACAATTCAGAAGGAGTACAAAGATGCAGAAAAAATGTTTCTGATAAGCAAAAATTGATATAAAAAGTGTATTTTTCTATTCAAAGCATTCACTTCATTTGGAACCTATTTACTTCTATTTTTACATAGTTCCTAACTACAGACGATATTTAATTCTAAAGTCAACAGAAGAAACATAAGTATCACTGGGATATTAGGGAGGCACCTGGACAGTGATTAAGGGACAAATAAACAAAACAAACAAACAAAATACACCTTAGAAAAAATGCCTTCAACAATTCTCATCCAGCAACACTCACAGCTCAGGTAAGCGTTTCCAAACCTCCTCTTCAGTGTGAAATATCTACAACTGCCAGTTTCCCTGACTCTTCCCCACAATTCTAACCTGGACACTAATAGAACTATAAGGCACTCAATGGTTAACTCATTCTTGTTGGAGAGACGAAAAAGCTAACTAGAAACAACTTATGATACCTACATATCTTTACTGGTCAGTTCTAATTATTAGGACAGATCCTCAGTGTGAAGCCATTAAAATAAAAGCTTGATTTTAGCCATATAATGGCACAAGAGACTGGAGAAATATTGAAAACTGTGGTTAACGGTTCTCCATGGGCCAAGACACACTAGGTATTTTTTATTGTAGGCTATTTGCAATTTTGCTCAAATATTCTCTTCTTTATAGCTACTGAATAGTTGTATTTTAAGTTTTAAAAATACCTTTTGTTAGCTCATTCACTCATTGTAACACAACTATAATGGGAACACTCTACTCCATTTTTGTAGATAGAGGCTACATGTGGCTAAGTTTCATCAGACCATAGAAGCTCTTACTTTGTTTACTATAGATATTGAGTAAGTCACTTAACCACTTTTAGCCCAAATCTTGTAATCAGCAAAATGAAGACAGACTATTTCCATAATGGATTTTTTTATAAGTAAATCAGCTAACTCAAAGATAACACTGGTATAGTGTCAGTTACTATTAACAATCAGTGATTATTTTTTTTCTTTGTGCTATAAAGCTTTAGTCTCCTGAGAACTTCTTTCCATTGAGCCCAGTATCTTATGCTTAACAACTGTCTAATAATTAGACCTAATAGAGACATGTATCCAGATTTCTCTCTTTCTCTCTCACACCACACATACACACACACACCAACTTTGTTTTAAAGCAGTTTTAGATTCATAGCAAAATTATGCAAAAAGTGCAGAAAGTTTTCATAGACCCCTGTCCCAAGCACACAAGCTCCCTGCTATCCTGCACCAGAGGTAACACAAAGAGAGGAAGTCATGTTCAAACTTCCCCCTTAAAATTTAAAATACAATATATAAAGAGTAGAAAACTTTATAAAAGATTATGTCATTGCTCATAGAGCACCACTAACTTATTCCTCACTTTCCTTAAACCCCAATCAACATGGATATTCAACGTCTCCACAGTTCTGCCTTTTAAAGAATGTTATATAGCTGGAATCATAACAGTATCCAGCCTTTTTAGATTGACTTATTAATAACTTTACTTAATAATATGCATTTCTATTTCCTCTGTATCTTTTGATGGATTGATACCCCATGCACTTTTCAACGCTGAACAATTTTCGGTGTCTTGGGATACCACAGGTTATTTATTCACCTCTTAAAAAATGTTTGGGCTGCATAGTTTTATGAAATATGAAACCACTGTAAAAATTCTTATACACCTTAAGTTTAGATTCCTCTGGGTAAATACCAAGGAGCATGCTTACTGGATCCTATGGTAATAGAATGTTTAGTTTTGTAAGAAACTGCCAATTCATATTCTGAAGTGGCTGATCATTTTTGTAGTCCACCAGCAATGAATGAGACTTCCTGTTGCGCTACATCCTTGTCAGCATTTGGTATTTTTAGTATTTCGTGATTTTGCCATTGTAATAGGTATCTAGTGATATTTCATTGTTATTGTTGTTTGAGACAGGATCTTGCTATGTAGTCCTGGCTGGCCTTAAACTCATTGTGTACACCAGTTTGGTGCTGAGTCTGTGATCTTCCCACTTCGGTTGAGAGCTAGGATTACAGACCTGTGCCATTATGGTCAACAAGTTTTTTACATATACATATGTATTTAATTCTGGTAAATTTTTTCATCTAAACTACATTAAGTGTACCATTCAGCAGTATTAAGTACATTCACACTGTTGTGCAACCACTCCCCGATATATTTCATCCTATAAAACTCTACAGCCACTGTATTACTTTGCTAGGACTGCCATAACAAAATGTCACAAGGATGGCTAAAATAAGAAAAGCATTTCCCCATAACTCTGGAAGCCAAAAGTCCAATATTAAAGTGTTCATCAGTTTGGTTTCTTCTAGACCTTTCTTGTGTTCTCACATAGTCTTTTTTCCTCTGTGCAAGCAACCCTGCTGTTTCTTTATGTGCAAATTTCCCCCCTTCAAAGGATACCAATCAGATTTGATTATGGCTCATCCTGATGGTTTCACTGAACATATTCATCTGCTCAAGGTCCAATTCCAAATATCACATTCTAAGGAAGTGGGGGTTGGGACTTCCACATAAATTTTGGTGGACACATTCAGTCTATTATATCCATGAAATAATTTTCATTCCTCCTCCCCCCAGTCATTCTTCTGCTTTCTGTCTCTATGAATCTACTGTCTTTTTGTGACTGGCTTATTTCAAATAGAGTAATGTCTTCAGGGTTCATTTATGTTGTGGTCCTGTGTCAGAATTTCCTTCCTAAGGCTGAACAATCTGCCACTGAGTGTATACAACATATTTTGTTTTCCATTTACCCACTCACTGATGGCCACTTGAGTTCCTCCCACCCTTTATGCATAATGCTGCTATCAACATGGATGAGCAAATCACTGCTCTGCTTTGACATGTATACACCAAAGGAGTGGAACTGTCCTGAGAATTTTTAAACAAGCACTCAAGTCTGACTATCCTATTCACATATTTCTCCTTGGGCTGATTCTACCTCAAAATCTTTGCTTAGTACTATAAACTAACACTTAGGTTAAATTATTTGTCACATCCACGCTGCGTATTTATTAGGTTATTTTAAAAGTAGGTATGAATAAGGGACTTGGGGTGTAAGAAGGAATAAATATCATATTAATTCAGGTAGGATTCAAGTAATTTGTAACTTAATTATTCAAAAAGACAGAAAATAGTACAAAACTAATATGATTGTGGAGTTTTGCGAATACTTAGTAGAAGTTGTACAGAGTTGTTTTGCTACACTGTGTTTTGTTGGTTATGCTATTAAGAAATGTGTCACTGAGCTGGAGATAATATAGCTCATTGAAACAGGGCCTGCCTGGCAAGCATGAAGTACTAGTACCAAAAAAAAAAAAGAGAGAGAGAGAGAGACAGAGAAAAATAATAGCATCTGTGTTCATGAATATTTTATGGAAAGATTATTTTATATTTGTCATTTTCACAAAAAACAGCTTTCATCTGCTTTTTTAAAAAGCCAAGTGTATAGCTTTGGAAAACATCAATTCTCTATTCTTAAATGGTCCTTCCTCAAAGTAATACATAAGAAAAAAAAAATCTCTTTACAATTTCACATTACAAAGATATATACAATTATCAGTGTTCATCCATCTTCAACACATACTATCAGATGATCTTCTACTATGGTGCACAATACCAAGCTCCCTGTTCACTGTCTCTATGACTTCTGTAGAAAAATTTTAGGTCATAGATGAAACTGAAGGAAGCTGAGAATTTTAAAAACAAACAAAGGTAAAGTATCATGTTCTGAGGTAAACTGACAGAGAAGCCCCCAAAACTTTGTCCTCAGAATTTAGTTTTACCTGGAAAACCCCAAACTTTCTTAATTTCTTTGTTAAAAAAAAATCAGGCTAAAGTTGAATTTTTACACATTGAATAGCAGTTTGCAATTTGGTTTTCTCTTATGACCTCATGACTTTCAGTAAAATACTCTAAAAAGAATCTATTTTAATTCATTACAACTCAAATATGATAGAGGCCATAAAGCACTTTTAGGGAAGGAGGAAGAGGATATGGAGGAGAAAAAAGAACCAAAAACCAAAAACCAAAACAAACAAACAAACAAACAAACAAAAAAATAACCTGAGAAATTTTCAAAGGTGGGGAAAATATTGCAAGAACTCTTCTTCAAAAAGAAGTGAGAAGAAATTATTTCCCAAAATGCCAAATAGGTGTGGCATGCTTCACTGGTATAAAGTGGAACAAATTCAGGTAATCCAACTCAACAGTCACTTACTCAACACCTAAGATGCACAGCCAGAGAGAGGAGGGGAGAGGGGAGAGGGGAGAGAGGAGAAAGGAGGGGACGTTCAAAGACAAGTTCCTCCTACGCTTCCATAGAGAAGTTGTCCCAGCAAGTCTTTGGTCTCCAACTCCAAGGAGTGCGGGAGGACCGCACAGTTCAGAGGCCACTTCCAGTACTTTAGGTATAGATGGTGATGAGAACAGTGACACCCACAAGCCCTGTAGGTGGTCTGGGCACTCTTCCCGTGCTCGGAGCACTCCTACCAAGGGCCAGTTTTGGGGTCAAAGAGGGAATCTGCAGTGATTCAGCAATCTTCAGTTTTGGGTGTTTTGTTTTAATTTTAAAGCTCCCGTTCTTAAAAGTGGTGCTTGGTTGAATTATAATTTAAAATGGTCGCATTCCCTTTTTTTTCTCGGCGATGTTGGAATCCTTCCAAATCCTGCCTGAAACGCTTAAGTCATTCTGTATGGTCGAACAGCTTTTGATGGTCGTAGTGTGAAAAATATGAACCATAGAGAAAAAGAAAACACACTTCTTCTTAAGGGGGAGAAAGTTTACTGAGCGCTTCCACCTCCTTGAATGAAAGTTATGAAACACCCTTGCGCTGAGATCGAAAATTTTCACTTTTAGAAATCTGTAACAGATACCCATTTAAATGATAAACCAAATATCCTTCCTCAGCCATCAGGATGACGAAAGGAAGCATGCAATGAATAGGGGTCCTTTTCTTTTAAATTACTATTATTAGCTGGGCTTGGTAATGCACACCTGTAATCCGAACATCTGAGAGGCTGAGGCAGGAGGGTAGCTAGTTCGAGCCTACTCTAGGCAATTTAACAGACTTAGTGAGACTGTCTCAAATAAAATAAAAATAGGGCTGGGGAAGGGGCTCAGTGAGAAGGCCCTGGGTTCAACCCTCAGGACCAGTAAAAATAACTAACTAAATAAACTATTATTTCAAAGGGGAAGGGTTGGAAAGGAATTCGCTTTTTCATCCGGAAGAGGAAAGACCCTGAGTTCTTTCTTAAACAGGTAACAAGGTCCCAACTGGACTCACTTATTAAACCGTCAATTCCCAATGGCAAGTCCCAGGCTCCCAGGGTGTCCCCGGACCAAGCGCCGGGCGCCAAGTGAGCCTCTGCCACAGGTGGAGCGGTAGACGCGGCTCAGCGGCAACCCCTGGGTCCCCTGGTGTCCCCGCGCCGGCCCGGGCCGGGCCGGGCCACGCGGGCGCGCTCGCGGCCCGGCTCTTTGTCGAGAGTTCTGCGCGGAGCAGCGCCCCGGCCCCGTCCCCTCGCCATCGCGGCGTCCAGCAGTCCGAGCAGGCCACACGGCCCCCGCCCTCGTATCGCCGGGTCCTCAAGGGGCGCGTCCACTGCCCGCCGCCGGCCCTACGCGCCAGGGGCCGGGCTCGCCCCATCCCCGCCTCCCGAGCTCACCGCTTTGAGATCCAGGACGCCGTCCTTGGCCTCCTGCAGCAGCGACACAAACTTGGTGGTGAGCAGCCCCAGGCTCTTCTCGTGCCTGCTGCTGCCGCCCCCGAGCTGAGGAGGAGGGGTCGGCGTCTGTCCCTGCGGAGACTGCGCCTGGGGCCGCTGGCCTTGCCCCTGCGGCGCCGGCTGTGCTGAACCCGCGGGCTCCGCCGCCGCCATCGCGTCCCGACGCCCTATGGTCGGGCCCGCGCTCTCCGCTCGCGCCCGCCGGCCCGCGGCCACCTGCAGGATCGCAGCGCCCGCCCCTCGGGGAGCCGCACGGAGGTGGCGGATCCCGCACACAACAGGTGCGCCGCGCTCGGGACTCGGAACTCGCGGCCGCTCGGCGCGCTGGGCCTCCGCCCCCTCCCCAAGCCCGGGGACGCGGGAAGGAAGCCCACGGCCGAGGGGAGGGGCAGTGGAAACGAGGAGCAGGGGCTGCGAGCGCAGGGACCGGAGTTTAAATGGCCGGAAGTGACGCCGCTGCCCGCTGTCGCCTGGAAACGCATTTTTCGGTCGGAAGGAGGCGCGTTGGGCGGCGCGGCACAGCGGGGAGAGCGCTTCAGGCGAGCCGGGTGCTGGGCCGAGCAGTCCCGAGGAGAGAGGCGAGCTCATGTAGTTGCAGAGAGGAGCAAGAACAAAAAGAGAAGAGAAACAGACTTCTATGCGGGCACAAGGCCACTGTGCCCAGCAGCCAAAAATGTCAGAGTTGTGAAGTTGGTTGGCTTCTCTGGTTGTAAAGTTGCAAAGATCAGCGGTCAGTCACTTTTTGTCATTCAGCAGTTTCAGCTGCTTTTGCTCATTTTCAGTTTTAACGTCCTTTGCAAAATTTTAAGTGACTTGATCCAAATCCAGGTTTTTATTCCATAGCTTATCTTTAGATTCCGAGACCAGAAAAGCGAAATCATAGAGTTACAGGGTTACTTTTATAGTTAGCAGTCATCTCCAAAGCCTTTCCTTCATTCATGGGTTAACTGGTAAATGCAGGGAAAGGTGAATTCTTCAGATTTTCACCTTTTGATCCGGATCTCCTGAATTTAAGCAGTTGGGTTTTTTAAAAAATTATGTTTGATAGTATTAGTAGTAGATGAAATTAGAGAGATCTAAGAGAAAGATTTTTTTTTCCTCATTTTATTTACAAAACCTTGACAATCAGGACAAAATTTTAAATGACTTGATGTCACAGGACACTTCGAATATAGCTGGCACTCAACAAATATTAAGCAGATAAAAACTATGGCAGCAATTAATGAAAGTTCCTTATAAGATTTTGCTTAATTTAAAATAGCAAACTAGCAAAACAGTTTCACGGAATTGGGGAAGACTGACAGCAGCATCAAATGATTAGCAATAATGTTAATGGTTCCCATTCACAGACAGAGAAATTTATTAATAACCAGACAGCTTTTGTTTTAATCAAAGAGCAATAGTAACAAAATTTGGGGTTAAGAATCTGAAGGAAAACGTGAAAAATTCAGTTAATACAACCATTTTTTAGCATTTAGCTAATTCATACCTATGTGATATGACAGCCAAATCAACAATTTTGCTAATTAATTTTTGTAATTCTTGTTCAACAGAATTTGAAACAAGAAACTTCTTGTTTCTTAAAAAGTTTTAATTAACTTGAAACATTCTGCTATAATATGCAAGGACAGGAATTGATTAAAGTGATTTTGGGGGGGGTACCAGGAATTGAACTCATGACCTCACACTTGCCAGGCAGGTGCTTATGTGGCTGAGCTAAATCCCCAGCCCCTAAAACTGACATTTTTACTTAAAACAGTATCTGGTGTTTTAGTTTGCTCAACTGCTATAACTAAGTATCCTAAACTCAGTGACTTATTAACAGAAATTTATTTTCTTGTAACTCTGGATGCTCCAACCCAAGTTATGGGACAAACATTGTTGGGTTCTGGCAAGGGCCTCTTCCTGACTTGCGGACAGTGACTTGTGACACTGTCCTCAAGTGGCTGAGACAGAAGTAGCTTTCAGTATTTCTCCCTTGTAAGGACCCCTTCTTTGGGCCTCATCTAACTAAACCTAGTTACCCCTCAAAGCCCTACCTTCAAATACTATCACTTTGGGCATAGAGTTTCAACATGAATTTTGGGGAAGTTCAGTTCAAACCATATAGTTTTACTTTATAGTAACTCAGTAATTTTGAATATATATTTTAATGTTATTTTTTTAAAAAATATTTCTGTAAAGCAGTTATCTTACTGTTAGTGATGCTAATAGATCATTTGAAAAATCATTCTTTACTGGTTTGTGTTTTTCACAATAAATTTTTCATTTGTTCAGATTAGCTAAGGTCCAGGGAGAAAATACTCTCAAGTTAGCAGTCATTTGAATTAACCTTTAAATTTTTAAAATCTGTCTGAGGTGCTAAAAATCAGTTATACCAGTGGTTCCCAAACTTAGGGTAAAAAAAATCATCTACAGTGTTTGTATTATACATGTAAATTCAGATACTTAAATTCAGACCTTAGAGAGCAAACCAGCACTTAATATGAAAATATAGTTTGGGAATATACATAGTTCAGTTTCAGGTAATACCCATGAACACAGTTACTACTTGGGAAATACTGAATAGATTACTGAATTATATCTTTTCCTTATAAATTGCTAAAGATTAGAGGTTGATAATTCAAAATGTGTGTGTGTGTGTGTGTGTTTGTGCTGTTTTTTGAGACAGAGTCTTGCTACATAGTGCATATTGCTTTTGAATTCACTGTGTACCCCAGCCTGGCCTCAAACTCACAACAATCCTGCCTCAGCCTCCAAAATTCTGGGATTACAGGCATGTGCCACCATGTACCACTTCAAAAGTATTATTTCAAAATTATTTTTAATGTTGCTGAATCTTTTAGAAATTTCTTTTAACAAAATTGTGTACCATAAATTTTTAAAAATCAGAATTCAAAATTTTAATTTTTACCTGCTTCAAATAGATGCTTTTGATAGGATGTGTAGGTTTCAGTAGATGTAGAAGCCTCACATACTTAAATACAGGAGCAAGAAATTCAAGTTTATTATAATAAAAAAAAATTAACTAGCATACAATGAAAGCTTTTGTTTACTTATCCTCTAACATCTCTCTGTCTACTCTTGTAGATAAAACAGGAAGGCAAATTATGGTCAAACATTTACTGAAGCTGCAAGCTATTAAGATTTTTGTGAAAATCCAAGTTGCTGGGCAACTCTTCCTCTACAAAGAGTGCTAAATGCCAGCATTTCTTTGAAAATTTAGTGAGATGAATTGCTTATCATCAAAGCATAAGATGACAGCTTATCCAGACAATAAGCCATACATGAAGAGCTCTTATATCCTATACATTTCCCAGTTGGGATCAGAAATTTATACACTGTACCTCTGGTGTAGACCCTTTGCCAACTAAAGCTCTGTGTCAACTCAAAGTTAAAAAATTTGGGATTTGTCACCAAAAGAGTGTAATTTTAAGTCAAAAGCTTTTTAATCAAAAGATAATTTGTTACTAATACAGTAAATCTATATCCCTAGATTAGAAAATAAAACACTCGAGATAATGGCAGAAGATAACTTGAGAATTAACTAACCTTGACAACAGTATTGTCCTATCTTGCTCTACTGTAGAGCAAGATAAACTATTTTATTCATAAAAATATGTTTACATAATGATATGTATTTATGAAAATGTTAATTCATTTAGCAAAATTTTAGACTCACCAAGGATGTATGCCAACTAAGCCATGTTCACTACAAAGTAAAATAATGTTATTTTACACTCTTGGGGGGGTGCTATTTAAAATGAAAAAAAAAGGAAAAATAGATATATTACCTTTGAATTTTGATATTTTTCCTCAATCAGTGTACTATTTAATAATTTATCTGTGTTTGGCACAGATATCACTAGTGTTATACATGATGAATTGAGGTGATAATGGATTTTCTTTTTAAGTACTAAGCATAATGTGGATTCAAAAAAATTTTAAATGAACAATCAGAAAATAAATGATTTCACTTATGTTCTTTAAATTGTAGAAAAATATTTTTTAAAAGTAACTGAATTTTAAGTAAATAACACTGATATAAGAAAGCTATAGTTTGTGCTGTATGAAAACATGGCAAAAATTATGAAAATAGAACTAATTATGTACTGATTTTGAAATTTTATCAGTTTATTCAACAGTCATAATTGAAATTTCATGGTTATTCATCTTTTGACTGGTAAAATAAAACCATATTATTCTTTCAGACTTTTGCCAACTGTTCATTGCAAATATTTTGCTCTGAAAGTTCAGAAATTTTATGTGTATGTTTTTTAAAAAAGCACATTTATTTCATAAATTCAGTGATATTTACAAAATAACAGTGATCATTAGCACTGAAAAGAGGGAGAGCCTTCCATTGTTTGACACTACAAATTCAAGTTCACTTTGCCACTGCTCAGACAAAAAAATATCTTCTAGTCAAAATACCTCCTCCCCACCACCAAAGGTTTAAGAACAATGGAAAGAAATGACATAGGCACTCAAAATGAAAATGGATCAAAGATCTAAATATTAAAACAGAAACACTAAATCTACTGGTAGACAAAATGGGTAGGAATCTTGAAGACATAGGTATAGGTAGAGAGACTTCGTGAACAAGGCCTAGACTTCATGGGAAATACTACAAAGAATCAAAAGCTGGGATTTCATCTTATTAAAAAGCTTTTGTGCAACAAAAAGAAATCACCAACAGAGTGAAAAGACAGCCCACAGGATGGCAAAAAAATTTTATCCAGTTGATCCTCAGACAAAGGACTAATATCTAGAACATATAAAGAATTTTAAAAAATTAGAAACCCCAAATCAAAGATCCAATCCAAAAATGAGCATCTGAGAAGAATATGCACTTTTCAGGTGAAGAAATACGAATAGCAAATAAATATATGAAAAAATTTTCAGCATCATTGGTCATTCAAGAGATGCAAATTAAAACAATACTGAGAATACATGACTATTTGGTCTTTCAAGAGATGCAAATTAAAACAACACTGAAAATACATCTCTCTCCAGAAAACATGACTATTATCAGCGAATCAACCAATAACAAATGCTGGAGGGGTTATGAGGAAAAAGGAATCCTTCTCCATTTTTGGGAGGAGTGTACACTGGTGCAACCACTGTGGAAATCAGTATTGCAATTCCTCAAAAACTAAGAAGTCCCATTCAGTTTGGCTATTCTTCCAGTTATCTTCCCAGAAGAATTAAAAACATCATACTGTAGTGATACATATATATGCACTCATGTTTGTAGCAGCACAATTTGTAATAGCTAAATCTTGGAAACAACCCATATGCCCATAAATCAAGGAATAGATAAAAAAAGATGTGGTTTTTTTATGTGATGGAATACTACTTAGTCATTAAGAAGGATAAACTTGAAACATTTATAGTAAATGGATGCAACTTGAGATGATACTCATAAGTGAACTAAATCAGACTCACGTATATAAACATCATATTTTCTCCTTGATGTGAGAAATTGAAACAGTAAATAAGGGACAAAACATAGAATAGGTATTATGGAATGGGAAGAAATGGTTCAAAAGGAAAAAGGAACTAGGACGAGAGAAAGGGGAAAGGAAGGAAGGGGAAAGGAAAAAACTAGTTATACTACAAGTTCTGTTAGTTTATTGAAAAGAAACGTTTGTGCTTATGTCGTTTGGAGAATTTTGCATGTCCGTATTTTGTGCTCTGAGTAGCTACTTTGAAGATAACAATATGCAATGTATTAACTTCTTTTATTCTATTATTTTGTTTTGAAATTATTTTATTTGTTCAATAAAATAAAAATTTTTAAAAAAATGATATAGGCTGACCCTCAGAAGTTTCTTACCATATTATATTCTCAGTGACATGTCCTAAGAAAATAGAATTTATCAGCAAGATAGGTATATTGCCAAGAAATAGTAATACGCAGATGAAAGGGAAAAACCAACAAACAAAAATGAGATAATCCTTTGAAATCCAAGGCACCCCAAGAGCAGACTGTGGCAAAGTGGGAGTGAGGAGCGGGGGTGAGAGTGTTTCGGGACAGTGTGATGTCAGGTGTTCCAGGCTGTTGCTCTCCTGCCCAGAGAATTGGCTGGGACAATGGATGAATGTGAAAAACTAATGTGAATGAGTTTTGTAAAAAATGGAGGAAGTAGGAAACTTTCAAGAGCCTGTCATATTATTGATAATATTAGTTATTAAATATTATTAATGATGTTTTTTAGAGTGTTAGAATTTTATAAAGCACAAGACCAAGGAAAATGAAACAACATCCATATTGTTTAGGACTATATATGCAATACATATATTCATTATAAATGACGAGGAAATGATAAAACAATTCTTCACAATACATAACTGAGGAGGAAGTAAGGAGATTGGAGAAAAAGTAAAATACATAAAAGTATAAAATCATTTTGATTCTTTAAGTTGGATGGTAATTTCTAGGATTCTAACTATATTATTTTTATTGGTATATCTTTGTAGTATTGAATACATTTCTAATGGGAGTTGGTATATGTACATACTACATCTTGATTCTATTTATGTTCCTTTCCTCTTTTTTTCCCTGCATACTCCTTTCACTCCTTGGTCCCCTTCACTTTTGCAAAAGACTCATCTTTCAATTTTTCATTGTCTTTTATTTTGCTCCTTACTTATATTTTGGGTTTCTAATAGAAATCATGCAATATTTAAGTTGTGAGTCCGAGTTTTTGAATTTGATTTATTTCACTTAATATTATAGTCTCAAGATGCATCCATTTTTTCATAAGTGACATGTTTGTTCTTTGTGGTTCAGAGTATTACTCCATTGTGTATAAATATTACATTTTCTTTATCCATTCACTGATAGATATATAGCCCATTTTCAAGATTTAATTATTATGAATTGTGCTGCTATAAACATGGATGTGAAGGTATCCCTGTAAAATGATGATTTTAATTATTTTAGGAAGATACTTAGAAGGGATATGGCTGGATGAAATGGAATTTTAACTTAGTTTTTAAAGAAATCTCCAAATTTATTTCCATAGTGGTTGACCACTAGTTTATAGTCCCACCAATGATGTACAAAAGTTCCATTCTCCTCTTGTCCTTGCCAGCATTTGGTTTCTTGATTACAGCCATTTTTACTAAAGTAAATTGAAATCTCAGAGTTGTTGTGTTGTTTTAATTAGCTCAGAGATATTGAGCATTTTTTTCATGTATCTCTTGACCCTCTGTACTTCTTCTGAGAGTACCTATTCATTTTGATTACCCTTTTTTGGGATTAGGTTTTTTTATTTGGAGGGGGAGAACTAACATTTTTAGTTCTTTAGATAGTCTAGATATTAGTCCTCTGTCTGAGGAATAGCTGGCAAATTTTTTTTCCCATTCTATAGCTGGCTCTTTACTCTGTTAGTTTCTTTTACTGTGTAGAAGCATCTTAATTTTATATGATCACATCTACTGATTCTCAATATTATCGCTTATGCAGTTGAGATTCTGTTCAGAAAGTCCTTGCTTATCCTATATCTTCAAGAGTTTTACCTACTTTATCTTCCAGCAGATGTGTTTCTGTTTTTGTATTTAGATCTTTGATCCATTTTGATTTTAGTTTAGTGCATGATGACGTATATAAGGCTCAATTGTCTGCCTATGAATCTAAAATTTTTCCAGCACCATTTATTAAAGAAGCCATCTTTCCTACAGTGTATGTTTTTGGTGCCTTTGTGGAAGATCAAATAATTGAACATTCCTGGGATTATTTCTGTTTTCTTCTATTCTGTTGTATTGATTACCATGCCTGTTTTTATACCACTGTTATCTTGCTTTAATCACAGTAACTTTGTAGTATAATTTCAAATATGGAATTTGATGCCTGTTGCTTTTCTTTTGTTACCCAGTATTGCTTTTGCTATTCTGGGTCTCTGGTTCTATATGAATTTTGCTATCGGCATTAAATCTATCCATGAATTTTGGAAGTATGGCCATTTTAATTATATTGGCTTTGCCTATATGGAAACTGTGGATATTTTTTTTATTGTCTGATGTTCTCCTCGATTTTTTTTTTTTTTTTTTGGTACCAGGGATCAAACATGATCTTGCACTTGCCAGGCAGATGCTTCTGCCACTGAGCTATATCCCTGGCCCCTTCTTTTCAGTAATGTAATTTTGATTGTAAAGGCCTTTCTCTTCCTTAGTTTGGTTAATTCCTAAGCATTTAATTTTTCTTTATGTGATTGTGAATGGAACTGATTTTCAAACATCTTTCTCATTCATTATTAGAGTACAGGAACAGTGCTGGTGTTTATTTTGTATCCTGCTACAATGCTGAATTTGTTTATAAATTCTAGGAGTCTCTTGGTGGAACTTTTTGAGTCTTGTAAGTAAAGAATTATGTAATCTATAAAAGTTCTTTTGACTCATCATTTCTTATACATATCACTATAATTTCTTTGTTTTATTTGATTGCTCTGACCAATGATTTTAGGACTATGTTGAACAGGAGTGGTGGGAGTGGCCATACTTGTTCTTGAATTTAGAATGAAAACTTTCATTTCTTTTCCTCTATTTAATATGATTTTGACTGTAGGTAAATAAATGGCTGTTATCAGACTGAGATAAGGTCTTACTACACATATTTTCTTCAAGACTTTTATCATGAATGGATGTTGGATATTTTCAAAGAGTTTTTCTGCACTTATTAAGATAAACATATAATTTTTGTCCTTGCTTCTATTGTCTGTAATGAATTATAATTATTGATTTGCATATGTTGAACCATCCTTGCCTTCCTGGAATATAGCCTACTTGGTCATGATGCATGATCTTTTTGATGTTTATTGCATTCTGTTTGCAAGCATCTTTTTTTTTCTTTTTTTTTTTTTTCAAGCATCTTTTTGAAAATTTCTAAATCTATGTTAGAGAGATAGGCCTGCAGTTCTATTTTTGGTTGGATTTTGCCCTGCCAAGTCCCTTTCCCCAGGAGTCTCTAGATATGTACTGTTTTCCATGTCTTTTACAGCAGTCCTCAGATGTCACAGAAATCAGAACCTCTTCTCAGAACAAAGGATGGGAATTCCTTTTATGGAGCTTTATTTGATTGTCTTTGATTTTTCCAGTCTAAAGACTAGGTTTTGTTTTTTTGTTCTTTTTGCCTGACCATAGGTGGCAGCCCCTTCATACATGTGATCATTTTGCCCTTGAGATGTATTATTTTAAATGTGTAGACCTTGATGTAAATACTGTTCCTTAACTCTTATGACAATACATTTTCCTATGTAACTCATGAAGATGTCTGCAATTGCTTTAATGGTAAGTCCTGTTGTGCTTTTCCTTCTGATCACTTCCTCTGATCACTCAGCTGTAGAGCAATGAAGAATTCTGCATACACTCAGTTGAAATCATTATTTTCAGAAGTTGTGCACATTTTGTCTCACTGTAGTGTTTTGTGTTGTCAGATGGCTTTTGTTTCTGTTTTCATGGCAATAACTGCTCTTTATAGCTCTTATTTCACTGACCCCATTGCTAGGCATAAACCCAGTGCGGGAATGAATGGGCCAGGGCAGAGAGGAAGCCACATCTGGGTGGTATTAAGCAAGTTCCAAAGTCACACAGTCAATGACTAAACTTGAACTAAAGGGGGTTTTTATCAGCACTGTTTACAAACTATAAAATAGGAGTGCTGGTCACAAATGGAACCCCAAAAAAGCAACACAGTTAAGTGAATTTGTTTTTATAACCAAGAAAATTACTCTTAATCCTATTCCATCCCTGCCCTCTTAGTTCCCCTTGAAATGACAATATCATAGATTACAATGTAAACTAAAATGGTAGACACGTGCTTACATGACACAAGTAAAATGAAATTCTGCATATTAATATTTAATCATACATGCCATTAAAAAGATGGTCATATATTTTATCACCCCTCTAATTTGCCAAGTACTTTTATCAAGTGGAATCTGACTTCCCATGTGAGACTGTTTTGGAAAGAGATGTGGACTTACTGGTCTGTTTTGCCAGCATAGTTCCTGTGCTAACAAAGTTTGGGTAAAAGTTTATTAATATACAATTCAGCAAAGATTTGCAGTAGAATTCGGCATGAAAAATAAATCTCGGTCAAGATGTTAGTCTATCATACCTCATCTCTATAGCCTCAATCATTTAAGTAGCTTAAATATTTCAAGTAAGCTATTCTTTGAGGCTAAAACAGTAAAAATAAAACTGGACTGCATTTGTTAATAAGAACAGGGCTGGCGTTGAGTATTAGGTTCCAATAAGCAATTACCACATCATCTTGCTTAGCCCTTAGAACCAACCTATGTAGTATGTTTCATGTCCCCTGTTTATTTTTATTTTACTTTTTTGGTTCTGGGGATTGAACTCACAACCCCACACTTGTCAGGCAGGTGCTTATGCAGCTGAGCTAAATCCCTGGCCTGTGCTCTTATTTTATAGAAAGTCAAGGTCATACAGCCTGAGATTACAGTCCAAGCTTCTCATTCCACTCCCCACACACTTGCCATTGCATTGTTATCAGTTTTTTAC
>PVLA01015100.1:0-27001 GCA_004027455.1 Hydrochoerus hydrochaeris | reverse complement strand
AGATTCATAAAGTTTTTATAAAGGAAGGAATTGTACTCTATGAGCAATGTTGTTAAGTACAGATGAATACTAAAAATTGAGTACAGAATTATTAATATAAATATCACAAATCTTGGTAATTATAGCTTTGCTAAAATGATCGAAATGATTTAAGAAAGTTTGAAAAAGAATGAGAGAAAACAGAGGTAATGAAATTAAACTGTAGCCAAATCTTTGTGGTCCTTTTCATTAGAAAGCAAAATGAAATAGAAGCATGGAAGGTAAATAGGTAGGCCTTATGGAAAATATGGGAAATTTCCATGTAGATTCAAAGATCCATTTTAAGATAACTATGTTAACACAAATGAATGAACACAAAAAGTTAGAAGGCATTTTTTGTTATAACAGTCTACTATTTGAAATTAATATAAAATCTGTCATAAATATTTCAATAATTAAAAATAATCACTTGAAATCGTTCTTTAACTTTGTACTTTGAAAAGAAATGGTGGGTGAAGGAAAATAATACCTGAGGAAAAAATATAGTCCCTAAAATGTATATGCATTGCTTTGGTTAAAGATAGATTTACTTTGCTGCTGGAGAACACACATAAATGTTAGCTTAGTAATAATTAACTATTTGTAACTGTCCCTTTTGATACATACTGTAATTACTCTGTGGTATAAGATCACATTTCTCTCCAATCTCAGTTCTAATGTATTGGAACATAAAAAATTAAGCATTCATCATTATGGAAATTTCAAATATATATACAAAATATACATGCAAAATAATATACATACCAAAAATACATACCAAGGCAAAACCCTAAAGATTTATATTATGCAATTAAAGATTTTATTAATGCTCAATTTTAAGTGTTAATTAATTTTGTGTCTGAGAACTCAAATCTTTCCCACCTAGTAGAAGTACTTGTCAGAGGAGCAAGATGGCATGAGGACCATCACAGTTCACAACAGTTTTTTTTTTCCTCATGCATTTCATTCTCTTGTACAGCAATTAATATTTACTTACCTCTCACTAAATACTAGGCTCTGCGCTGAGTGTTGCTTGAATCCCTACACTTAAGAAAAGATAGGAAAGGACAGAAAGAGAAAAGTGTTTAAAGAAACTGTGTAAAGTTATATTTATAGTTTATAGATTTGAAATTTGAACTCCAGGATTTCATTCTGAGACCTGGTATCTAGTAACAGTCTCATGAAGTAACTTATGAAAAGAAAAATGAAAAAACTCATAAACTAGGCTCATAGGGAAACAAATTTTCCCTTTCAAAGTTGATTTAGAAATATACTGGGAAACATGTTAAATAAAGATTTGTTTAAGTTAGATATTATTTTAATATTCACAGAATATGCTTTCCTTGTATGTAAAAGGAGTGGGAATGTGCTCAACTGTATGATAAATAAATTGGAAAAAAACATTGTGTGGGAACCAACAGAAAAACAAATGATAATAAGCTAACTCTGTCAGTATTACTGGAGGGTGCACCGAGGATAAAAATTTACAGTATGTGTCCCTAGCAAGTAAGTGTATAATATTTTAACAGCAGTTTTAGGGAAGGTGAAATCTCAAACAATTGTTACATTTTGTTCTGTCCAATAAGTCTATTGTTGAAGAAAATAATTATTTTTTTACTCATAATTTTATGCTCAGTGTCTAGTAGAAGGTTTGGAAGATAGGAGGTTCTCAATAAGTGCCTGTCAAAACAATACATTGAAACTATAGTAGTGAATAGAGAAGCCATGTGAGGGGAAAAATATAAACTGAAGTGTGTGTTCATCTCAGATGCCTATTTTTAAATTGGGTTTTTAAATTTGAGAGATCTAAATTTTTCCAATTCTTTATGTTTTTGATATTGGTCCTTGGTCTAAGGAACAACAGGCATTTTTCCCCTCAATCTGTGAATTGTCTCTTCACTCACATTTCCTGTATATTTCCTGTGTATAAAAACAAAAAATCAATTGGAACTGTCATTTTCTCCTACAAACCACTTTTGAGACTTTGAGTATAAGCATATTTAAGATTAGAAAAATTGAAAGAGTGGTGATTAAGGTGAATAGGATTTCAATAGGTCAATTATAAAATGAAAACTGCAAAAAATTGTATGTCTTAGTTCTTAAAAATTTAAATTGGTTAATAATATATATATAATTATATTAATGAATGAATGAAGTGTAAGTACCATCACTTTTATAACTTATCCTAAATAACTGTTAAAGACAATTTGTATATTTTTTTCTCAGACAGAAATTTATTTACTGTTGTGTGTAATTATATCTAATATGAAATCATTCCTTAGTATCTTTTTTGAAAATAAATTATTAAGATATCTACTTTTTAAGGCCTTTATTACACTTTACACTGACTTGAATCAATCTTTAGAACATTACAGCAACATTATTACTTAAAAATATTACATTATAGAACTATTAAAGAAAGTATCATAAAAATACTTTTAGGCAAAATGACCATTTATATAACTTGCAATGTATAGATTTTGTTTGTGTTACATTATAAAGTGTAAAGTTGCTTTGTTAATATTTTGACAGAAATAATATATTTAATTTGAAAGAATAATGTGATGCCTTAATTAATCTTTGTGTGAAGCAGTGATCAATGAGGGTAAATAGTATATCATCAATTTAATTTTTTATCATCTCTTGTCATTACATCTCAAAATCATCTCTTCTTGATCTTTCGAATTTATATAACATATTATTTTTAATTATATCCAGCATATTCTGCCATTAAAGACCAAACTGCATTACACTTATGCAACTAAATAGTGTACCTTCTATCAATATTTCCTCAGCTTTCCTTCACTGTGCTTCCTCTGATCTCTACTAACCACTAAATTACTCTTGAATTCCATATCAGCGTTTCAGCTTCTACTTGTGAGTAATATCACGATTTTTTCTTTTTGTGATTAAAAATTAGGTCAAACTTCAGAATATGTATTTTTCAAAAAATGACATCCAAATACATCGTTCAGGCTTCACAGGTCATTGCCAGTCAGAGAATTAAGTGAGTTTTTAGCATTTTGTGAATTTTTACAAAATGGAAACGATAATTCAAGGCCAGAAAACCAAGGTCAAGTTAAAAGCCTGGGAGAGGAGTTTAAATGTGACATAGTGATGTGATCAGCAATGGTTCATGGACTACAAATTTCAGAATAAGCAGTTATTAACATAAGCTTTTACAATACTTTATAATAGTACTTTAGGAATTTCCAGAGAATTTATATTATTCACTTGAAGTTTGCAGAGATCGTTCTTAATTTATTTAGAAGAACAATATTGGTGAAAGACTTTTTGTTTGCTTTCTATTTTTTAAGCAATAGTTTTGTTTCTATTTTATGTTAATTTATCTGGGAAAGAACATATTGTTAAATGTGAATTGATTGTACCAAATTAATCTTTCAAACAGAAGTGAAGATCAGATTATTGTTAAAGTATATTTGGAATTCTAACTGGAAATCTAAATTGCCTGCTAGTTATTTCAAATATTTAAAGCCTACAATATTTTCAAGTTAAAATATATTTAATAACTATCATTAATTGATAGAGACTCAAGTTTGATTTTATATAATGCGTTTAGTTGTTAAGTTTAGTTGTGTATATTGTGTTTTATTTTTTTTCAGACATTTATATCAGAAAATATTTGTTTGAAACTATTTATTTCTTTAAGTCTCTTAATGCTTACCTTTACTTTGAATCCTATGCTTCATAATTTTCTGTTTAAAAATAATTAATTTTTAACTGTTTATTCTTTTTTGTTAAAATCAAAACAGTAGTAGAACCCCTTGTTTCTCATTATAGTAAAATTGCACAGATGACCTTAAACAGCTTATTTTCAAGGAGAATCTGAACTTTCAAGTGTTTATCCAAATCTAATCTTAATTATCTACAAGTTTTTATAGCAATAACCCCACAAGTATGACCCTTTTAGTATTAATAGATGCTAGAAACCTTACCTTTTCTTTAATTTCATGTAAATGAAAAGTGCTAAACTTATCTGCACTTTAATGTTATTAAAAATCTGAACCAGTAGGGAGTCTTAGCAGAGGCTGATGAAATATTTACATACAGTTGAATAAGAAGGATGTTGAAGACATGATAACCTCAATATTGTACTTAATAGAGAATGCACCAAGAGGTGAAATTATTACACACTTATTTTAAGAAGTCGTGTATGTGCCCTTTTCCTGACCCTGGAGAGATTCATAGACAATAACTAACTAGCATTATTTCAGAGAATTTAGTTATTTTCAATTTGTCTTTGTCAATATCTGTATCAATATAGTTGTTTTTAAAATAATTTAGAAAAAACATACACATATCTAGAAAATATATAATTGCAAAAATCAAATGCATTTGAAAAACTTGCCTTTCATTACTTCAAACAAATGAATATTTTACTATGTTCAAGATATTTCACAATTATGCAAAAGAAAAATATATATATATTCCTTTGTGGTATAGAAGATTAAAAGGGAAAGATCAGTAAAGTAGTTACATTGTAATTGCAAATAGGAAAGTGTTTTCCTAAAGGTATTTTGACTTAGTACTGAGTATATTTTTGTAATATTGTAAATAGGACTTTATGCCTTTCTTACTTTTTTTAAAGCAAATTCAATTAGAAATATAAGGAGAAATGTTAAGGTTTTCTCAGCATTTCATTACAGAAAACTGAAAGGTTGTAATTGCTTAGTATAACCATTTCTCTTTGCTTACCACTGAATTGAAATAAAAATGGAAAACCCAAAAGCAAAAATAATTTTGATCAACTATCGAACTTAACCATATTTATCAAAGTTTTAATTTGGTTGACAAACATTTAGTATATTGTTAAATTATATTTAACAAAAGCAGTTCTTATATTCAATGAATTTCAAAAGTATTCATATCTAAAATATGTGAAGAAAGGTTAATTTTTACTGTCACTGAAAACTTTTTGCAGTGTCAAAATGTAACAACCAATCATTTGATTTTATTCTATGACTCTAAAATTCACAAATTAGCATCAATTTTTTGAGTTCCATAAAGTTGTTTCTCTTAACAGAAGAAATTAAAAAAAAACCCTCTGTGGAAGTATAAGTTAGAATTGCCTGTTCAAAGAAGTTTATGATTTTATTACAGATGCATGTTGACTATTCCTTTAGTAACCCGCAGGCAGAAAGTAACAGTTTATTTATTCAAACTGAAAATGAAATTGGGCAAGAAAGCTAATTAGCAAGCAACCAAAAAAAAAAAGGAAAACTCCCATAAAAACATTTTAGAATTTATTTCAGTTGTCAGATCAAAAGAAAAATAACATTTTAATTTTAAAAACCAGGAAATATGTATGCATACGTGTACACACACAAATACACACACTTTCACATATATTCCAACTGTCTGAATACAAACTGTTCTAAGAAACATTGTATTGTTTCTTAACTTTGCAAATCATTTTAAACTCTTCATAATGTAGTATATAATATAATGTTTAAAGTAGAAACTTTCATGTGAATAATGCATAATTTTTAAACAGCAAGAGAAGGCATATATTTTACTATATTTGGAAAGGTCAGTGATCAGTTTTTTTCATGATTAAAAGATCCTCACTAACTGCTAAGCTAATACATTTAATTCATGGAAAATATACACATATAAAAATGAAGATATTCATATTAGATGCATTCGTAACTATAGTAATGTTATATGTGCTGCAACATTTTTGACATGAAAATTTCTATGTCTTCCTAGAAAATTAATATATTATTTGACAATTCTTCTTAAAGTAATACCGTATTATTTACTGAATTATCAACACAGAAATGAACACAGCATAAGTTTGATGCTTGGAACATTATTTACTCAGGGAGTTTTATTTTATAACTAAAAACAAAGACTCTGACCCCAAACATTATACCCAAACTGAATTTACAGCTCAGCTAAATTAGTTTGTTAAAAGCTACTTTATCTCATTCCTCTTCTTATCAAAATATTTAGACAATCACAATTCCTAAGAAAGCCTCCAGGAAAATAGCAAAATTCCTTAGCCAGTCAAGTATTTTCACATTTCAGCTCATTTTTCTCTAAAATATAAATATGTGTTACATTCTTATTAGAAACTCAAATTGTTTTCAGTTCTCTGTGTGAATAAGATTTCATACATACCTCACACTTTGACATCTTTGCACTACTAGCTCTCTTTCATTAGACCACTTTCTACTTTTTATCTTCTGCCACAACCTCATGCAGGTTTTGGCCTAGGTTTCATCATTTGTGAATTCTTTAGCTCATTGCACGATTTGGAAGTACCATCTTTATTAAGTCAGTAAAGGTATTGTTTACTTATTTCCTTATGTATCAGGAAAATAAAATGAGTAGAATGAGATTTTCACCTCCATATAATTAAAGATTTTGGGGGGGGCAAGAATCGAACTCATGATCTTGCACTTGCCAGGCAGGCGCTTAAGCCACTGAGCTAAATGCCCGGCCCTTTTTTTTTTAAAGATTTTTTTACCTCCATATACTTAAGAGATATAATTTTCACCTCCATATA
This sequence comes from Hydrochoerus hydrochaeris, assembly GCA_004027455.1. Taxonomy (NCBI): domain Eukaryota; kingdom Metazoa; phylum Chordata; class Mammalia; order Rodentia; family Hydrochaeridae; genus Hydrochoerus; species Hydrochoerus hydrochaeris. The sequence continues at coordinate 20,451 of PVLA01015100.1, read as the reverse complement.
ATTAAGTTGATGGGAAATGCACGCACGTAAAATATTTAAAATGTATGGATGCCTGCAAATGGCTCTAATTCAAACTCAAATACAGAATCCCCACGATCACTTGCTCAACAGACGCAGGTGAAATCTGCGCTTACTCATTTCAGTTCAGTGTGGGTTATGAATTATAGGACCACTATCATATTTGTGTCATCAGCAGTTTAATGTGGTCCAAATAAATGACTGCATTTCTGAGATTTTCTGTTCTTTGCCTTTTGGTCCAAGTACTTAAGAACTCAAGACTAATTTTAAACTGAAAATAAAAGAATATTAGATTAATTACATGGTTTTTTCTTTTTATTGGAATTATATCGTATAGAAACTGGTGTGAATATTCAGTTTTTTGACTTAAGGATCATAAGAGATCCTTTGGAAAATAAACATGGTTCTTTTCATTCAGTAACCTCTACTTTATTTTTTCCAAAGATATTGTCCCTTCAAGACATTTCTCATCAGGCTCCTAGTGCAATTTAGCTTGCTTCTGACTTCCTTAATCTTTTAAATATATTTTATTCAGAAGGTTTTTCAGTTTTCTCATAAGGAAGAGTTCATGTGACTTTTAATTATGCTATCAAATGTGAAATACAAAGCCCAAAAGAGCCTTTCATTTGGAGTCAGACAGACACAGATACATCATCCATTGCACGCTGTTGTATAAGGAAAATCATTTCTGTACTTACGAATCCAAATATGTCATTTACAAAGAGTTTTACAAAATTAAGTTTTCATCTACATATATGAAAAATGTGTACCATTAGAAATATAAGAAAATCCACATAAATATCAGATTTTTTAGTGTGAAATCTTAAATACACAATTACTGTAAAACATGTAATTATTGTTTAAACATGATAACTCAAAATTTTCTTATAAAGTGAACAGATTATTAATCTGCTCTATGTACCATTCATAAAATATGTAAAAATATCTCCTTTTACAAAAACCTTCATACATCAAGTAATTGCAAGTGTCAAACATTTGAACTAAAGTTGCTGATGTATTTTTTTAAATATCAGACTGCTATTTTCCATATGAAAGACAAAAAATAATAACAATTTCATAATATTTCATTAATTATGCTCTAGAACAATTCTATTAATCTTCACCTTCTCTGGAAAACATGTATCATCAGCCTTAGTATCCTACTGAAATCATACACATATTTCTTTGAAAAATAATCATACTTGATTTTTATATTCTTTAGGGAAATGTGAATATTAAATATGTCATAACATCATAATGTGAAAAATCCTTTAATGCATATTTGTGTATTGATCTGAATTGTACTTAAGCCAAAATAATATAATGAAAAGTTTCATTTGGTAAGTCATAATATGTTCTCTTTATATTCAGGTGATATTGTCACCATTCACAGGAAATAAAAAATATTCAGTTGACAATAAATATGAGACACTTGTTTGAAACTTTTATTTAAATTTTGAATAGGGATTTGACATAATCTGAATGGATTTTATTTTGAATGAGTATTAAACAATTAGATATATTCTCATAGTGCAAACAAAGGAAATTTTAGTAATTGTAATCATGTAATGAATATGTGAATTCAAGAAAAACCAGTCCGAATTTAATGATTCCACTGAAAATCTGTGGCTCTTAAAATTTTAACATTTACTGTTTAAGATTTGTAATTTAAAGTGATATAATCATTTTTTATGGTTTTAATTAGTTTTAAAATCTAGACATTTTATGTGCTGCCACATCATATATTTACACATTTTGAAATACAGCATTTTCAAATTTGGCTGTCCTTCATGCATGTCACAAATTTATATAAATTGCCTTTTAAAAAAATGATGTGGATGTCATTATTTACCATCATGTGTTCTCTGTTCTCAAATTGGAACCATTTTCATTTCCATTTCCATTTCCATTTCCACTTTGGTAAGTGATTGTTCCACAGAGCATTTCTTAGGTGTTGAGCTAATGAAGTTGATTTACTTACCTTCACTCTTAGTGGCTTTTCCCTATTATATCTTGTCAATTACTTTGGGAAGATAAAATTAATGTTAGTAGCTAGATACAGATATCATATAGATGTAAATGTGTAAAAGAACAATCAAGTATAATGAATGCAGCTTTGAAAACTACTTTGAGGCCTCTGAAACCCTCAAAATTACCATTTTTCATTGACCATTTGACCTATTGACAGTTCTCATTTTCTTTATTCTCATTTTCTTTCCTGTCATGGAGAAATGGTCTGTAAGGATTTCTTCTCTGTATCATAACAGAAACTATAACATATGATAGTTATTTCTGAGATGAGTTTGCTTTGTTACTTGTTCCACTGGTAAAGAGAAAGTCAATAAAAATATGCATGTACAATAATTGTTTTTATTTTTTCTATTTTATCATGGTATGATATATCAATTCCTTAAGATCGTTATTTTAGTTAAAAGCATAGTTTATACTGATCCACAGGTTTTTACTTAGACTGGAGAAAACTAAAGTTCTCTTTAGGGCTTTGAGTATTTGATAGAAATGTCTCTCAAATTTAAATTTTCTTTTAATTCTAAATTTAACAATGGTTGTTGGTAGATGGTCAGGCTCCATGATGTAATAAGAATTGCACAGGTAAATAATCCTTCTAAAGGAAAATTCTTGTCAGCACATTTAATACCATTCCTATTTTATTATGTTTTTGTATAAGTTCATAAACTTTACTGATTTTTTATGGATATGATAAATCTCTCATGTTCTTTAGAAAGCTAGATATTTCTTCTATCTCTCCTATTATTCTTTTTACCTACACTAAGCAATGATAAACCTATGGATGCAAATTTAAGTTTTGCAGAGCTATGAATTTTTGTTCTCATTTTCTTAGAACATAGGACATTCTTGTTTTATGAGAGAAGCTTAGTTGCTAGATAAACCATAAAAGAAGCAAATAATTGTTACACTGGCAAGTTGGGAATAAATTCCTTATAGCATAGATTTCACTGATATTTTATGGGACAAGATATTGCCTATTATTTGAAATTACATGACAAGATTATTAATTCACCTTTAAAAGGTTGAAATATATGATGGGAGGGGAGTTAGAATTCTCACCAAAGTCAACTTTACCATGAACAGTGCTTAAGTTGAGTGCATGTAATTTTAGAGAACTAGAACTATACAGGTACATTGGGAAACTCTGATAACAAATTATATTCAATGTGATCATAGTAATGAGGCATTTTAGTTCATTAAACCACACATACAGACACACACACACACACACACACACTTGAGCCAATGGAGTTTTTTAATTAACTCAATTCAGTCTGCAATGTGTTGGTCTGAAAAAATATCAAGTCACATTAGAAAGAAAGTTTCCTCAAGATCATTTTATACTTTTTAGAATTCCAAGGTCACTGCTTTGAACAGTACTAAGATGGTAAGTGGGAAATGACAAAGAGAGAAAATTTCAGAGTTTCTTTTGATTTTTGTGGTTTTGAAAAAGAAAAAGGAATAGGTCAAAGGAAAGAAGAAATGTCATCTTCAGGTGACTCTTGTTTTGGACATGAAATAAAACTAGCCATCTCCCCAGTGACATAGTCTCTTTTCACTAAAAATAAAATCTAAACAGCTAAGGTCACTATAGAGTTTAACATAGCAAAGTACAGATAATATTTCTGGTATTTTGCAATATCACTATATTAGGTTGGTTTATAGCCACTGGGCTTTCGGTAAGCAACCTCATTTATTTTTTTTAAATGTGTTTGTGTGTGTGTGTGTGTGTGTGTGTTTATGTGTTTGTGTGTGTGTGTATGTTATTTAATATCTGTTGCACCATATGCTGATCTTCCCTTGCTTCTAACAGAGTTGATAATACTATGCTAATGTATATTCAGAACCCCATAAAAACAATATATTTTAGGCATAAAAAAGTCAACTTAAGTAAATCTGTCACTTTTTCTCAATGATAGCAGATTTCTTTTCCTCCTTTTACATTTGTTTAGCATATGGTATGTTTTTAATACTTTGGTTTATATGTTTCTTTTTTATGTTATAAAATTCTACTAAAAATATTTGTCATTAGTAACATTATTGGTACACAATTCACTTACTACAAAACTAACCATTTAAAAATAATTTTTAGTATATAACTATTCTATACGACATCATATTGTCTAATCTCAACAAGTTTTTATCTTCCAAAAAGAAACAACACTTGCATTTATAATCAGTCCCCATTTACTTCTACCCTGAAGCCCTGCCAAAAACTAATCTGACATTACAGATTTACATTTTGGGGGATGTGAAATGTAAGTAGGATCTCTTAGCCTTTGCTAATCAAATTTATTTCAAGATCACTGATGTATCTTTTTTATTGCTGAACAATATTACAATGAAATGAAAGGATATAATATCTTTTAACTAATTCATCATTTCATGGCATTTATTTCATTTCTACTTTTTCCCTATTATGAATAATGATGCAAGAACTATTTAAAACTTTTTTCTCTTTTTTATTTTACTTTATCAGTATATGTGTGTAGTACATAAGGTTTACATTCCTTGTGAGACATTGGCAATCTATGTAACACATTTTCATTTTTTTTCTGAGCCCCTTTCCTTTTATCCCTCCAGCTACCTTTTTCGTTTTCTTTTTCTTTTTTATGTACATATTTTAAATACATAATGTTTACATTCCTTGTATGGCCTTGGTACATATAAAAAGGACACCTGAATCTTTTAGTCATATATTTGTCTTTCTCTTTGGTATATATCTGTGAGTTTAATTATTCAGTCACTTGCCTACCAGTATGTTTGACATTATAAAAAGCTTAAAACTTCTTTCCTACATTGGCTACATAATTTCCTTTTCCCAGGACCAATTTATGGGGAATCAACTATCTCAACATCCTTTGAAAAATTTGGTGTTATCTGTATTATCTGTCATTTTAACTATGGTCATTCTAAGGTATGTGAAATAAAATATCATGAGGTCTTTATCTGCATCCTTCTAATGAGCAATTATGATAAGCATCTTTTTATTAACTATTGTTATTCTCTTTTTATTTTGTTAAGAAATTTAACTTTTTTCCCACAAAATTGAAAAAAATAGACTAAATCAGCAATATGCAGTTACTTTTTTATTTTTTATGCAGTTTTTAAATAGATACTTTATTCATAAAATATACAAATTATCAATAAAATTGTTTCTAAACCCATGAATACCTTCATAGTATTGTGTTTCTCATCAATATTTATTTGTTTCACTTTTCAACCATATTGAACTGTTTCCAAGGTTTTATCATCTTCATTTTCAAAAATTTCTGCTCTAACATTTTTGTCACTCACACCTTTACAGATTTTATTTGTATTTATTTATATAATTTTAAAGAGGATATAACAAAATAAAACAAAACAGAACAAAGCAGACCAGAACAAAACAATGCAAGCAACATAGGATTTCAAAACAAGACAACAGGAAATCAACAGTGGTTAACATAATGTCTTTTGACTTCTTCAAAATAGTTGTTCATATCTTCACACATAATGAATTCAAACTAGACAAAATAGTATAAAACTGGTAAAAATAAATGAATGAATTACAGGCCTTCAAAACCAGACAACAGGAAAATCAACAATGGCTACCATGACATTTCTTATTTTCTTCAAAATAGCTATTCATACCTTCACACATATTGAAATTAAGTAATACGAAACAGACTTCACAACAAAATGATACGAAATAAGCAATGGCTGCCATAATGTCTTGTTTTCTTCAAAGTATCTGTTCATACCATCATATGTAATAAAATCAATTCCTGCAAACTCTTTAGGAAAAGTTCTAGGCATGTATAAACCTATACATGTATATCTATCCTTTCTATATTAGTGGGAAAACCCAAACCAATAAAAAATAAATCACAAGAAAAGCAGAAGACAAACAAATAACAACAATAAAGAGCCAAAAACAAGGACAATATAGGCTTTCAAAACAAGGGGGTAGGAACACAACTAAAATTGTTATTTTGCATAGTTATCTTCAAAAGACTTCCTCATATTACCAGATGTATCATGCAAAGTTGATCCAGTTCTATGAGTGTTAACTGTTTTGTATCAAGAACTATTACAATTAGTAGCACAATCATCTTAGCTATCTTACTGTGTATGAAAATTTCTTTTCCCTTCCTTATTTTAACATTTTCCCTTTGAGTAGTTTCTTATGCTTTCACAATATTTATTGAGGATTCTGTATCTTACTTACTCTTTGAGTTTCTTAGACTAGGGAGACCATATGGTGTTTACACATGTGAGTCTGATTTATTTTACTTATGAGTATGGTCTTAAGACACATCCATTTACCTATAAAATCTTCAATGTGATCTTTCTTTACAGCTTAGTAGTACTACATTATATAAAAATACCACATGTTTTTATCCATATCTCAGTTGATGGGCACTTAGTTTGCTTCCAAGATCTGGCTATTACAAATTGTGGTGTTATAAACATTAGCGCACACATATTACTGTGGTATAATATTTTCATTTCTTCTAGGAGTATGCTCTGAAGTGGAATAGCTGGGTCAAATGGAACTTCCAATTCCAGCTTTCTGAGGAATCTCCACACTGACTTCCACAGTGGTTGCACCAGTCTACACTCCCACTGTTGCAGTCAGGGATTGTGAGGAGAACAATTAGAATAGGGACCAAGAATTTATAATATTATTTTATGATGGCTACCCAGAGTTAACACAAGAAAGTGCAGGAAATCTGTCCACAACAATAAAGATACAGAATATTCAGTCAAGAGCCTGAATCCCACAGTGATGTCCTACATGAGTCTAGATAAAAACCTAGAGCTCATGATAATGCCTCCAACAAGTCCAACTGCAGGTCTAGAGTCCACAAGAAGGACTCTCGCCAGTCTGTTCTTTGGATCTGTGCTGGGAAGACCCAAAGGTCAGTGGTGGAAGCTAGATAGTCTATGTCAGCGGAGTGAAGGAGCTGTGTTGGTAAGATGACGGTTCCATGCTGGAGCCGAGAAGTCACACATAAAAAAGGATGTGAAAAGCACCACACCCATCCTCCATGACACAGAGGTCGTGAGCTCCTTCAATGATAAGAATAGTCGAGTACATGCCAGAAACTCAGATGATGAATTTGTCCTGGAGATTAAACTGCACACATCTTCCCCTCCAGAGCCAGGAAGCAATGCCCAATGTTAGGACAAGAGTTCCCCCAAAGTAAACCACAGCCACTCTCACCAACAGGGTCCTGAGCTCCTTCATTGACAATGGTTGAACTCACACTGGGGAAGCTAGTCACTGATCAGCTCCTCCAGGAAAACCAATGGCTCAAACAGTAGCACATAGGACAACCCACAATGCCCCACTCTTCTTCTCCAAGTCTCTATTTATGCTGGCAGTTTTCCTTAGGTGGAACATCTACACTCAGCACCATGATGAGTTAATTCAGCTGACGTTAAATTGACCACCACTTTTTAATCTTTAGCATCCACCAACTGTGCAGAAGAGTTTCTTTTTTCTGAATAGTCTCTCCATGCCTCTTGATTCTGACCATTCTTCCTAGAGTGATATGGAATCTCAGTGTGGTTTCATTTACATTTCTCTAATTATCAGTGATGTTGAACATTTTTCCATGCATTTATTTGCCATTTGTATTTCTTCAGCTGAAAAGTGTATATCCATCTCAGATGCCCATTTTTTGGACTGGTTCTTTGAATTTCAGGGGTCTGATTTTTTAAAAATTATTTATACCTTCTAGATAGAAGTCCTTTGTCTGAGAGACAGTTGACTAAGATCTTTTCCAAATTTTGGATTTTCTTTTCACTCTGTTGGAGATCTCTTTTGACACGCAAAATCATTTTACTATGATTAGATCACAGTTATTAATTCTGGGAAGTATTTTCCATGCAACTTGACCTTTGTTCATGAATTCTTTGCCTACCCCTATGTCTTCAAGATTTCTACCTACCACTGTTTAAATGTCTACTATGTATCCATTAATTTTGTAACTTGAGCAACTAAATCCAAGATGACAATATGTAATTTATCAATTAGTGATTTCTTGTTTTTTTCTCTTTTTTTCTTTTTTCTTTTAGAATTCTGTATTGTTGCTACCCTCTTTCTTTTGCTTTTTTCTCTTTAAATAATTTTTTTTAAAAATGCATGATTACTATTGTAAAAAAGAGAGGAAATAGGAAGTTCTATAAAAGATATAACTGCATGAATATTTAAGTGTGTAGGATTGATAACCGTACTTCTAAGTTCATGTTGGATTGTTGAACAGATCTGTTTGCAGTCTCACTGCTTGAATGTCTACTTCGCATGCTCCAGTTTTGTAACTTGAACAACTATTTCTAAAAGGACAATATGTAATTGATCAACCAGTGATCTCTTACTGTTTATCCTTTTTTTTTGAAATTCTGTAATATTTCTACTTTTTTTTTCTCTTTAAATAAAAGATTTTAAAAAAAGATTTCTATCTACTTTGTCTGACAGCGTATTTAGTGTTTTAGTTTTAAATTTAGCTCTTTGATCTATTTTGACCATAGCTTATTGCATGGTGATGGGCCTGGGTCTAGTTTTAGTTTTCAGCATATGGAAAGCCAGTTTTTCCAGCACCACTTATTAAAGAGGCTATCTTCTTCCAGTGAACATGTTTAGCTGCTTTGTCAAAAATAAGGTGGCTGATAGTTGTGCTTCTATTCCATTTATCAAGTCTATTTTTATTCCAGTACCATGCTGATTGTATCAAAGTTGCTTTAGCAATTCTCCCTAACTCATTTCTGGAAGCAAGTATTATCCTAATACCAAATCCAGAGAAAAACCCAACCAAAAATGAACTACAGGCCAATCCCCTTAATGAAGATAAAGGCAAAAATTCTCAATAAAATTCTGGCATACAGAATGCACCAAAGCATCAAGAAGCTTAAACACCATGGCCAAGTGAGATTCACCTCAGAAATGCAGGGTTAGTTCAACATATGCAAATCAATAAATGTAATACACCATATCAATAGAGCCAAAGATAAGAATCGCATGATCATTTCAACAGATGCAGAAAAAATTTTGATAAATTCCAACACTCATTCATGATAAAGTCAGAATAGATGTTCTTTAACTCTAGCTGATAAAACCCATTTATAACAAACCAATAGTCAGCATCACATTAAATGGTCAAAAACTGAAAGCCTTTACTCTAAAATCAGGAACAGAACAAGGATGTCTATTATCGCCACTCCTATTCAATATAGTGCTGAAAATGTTAGCCAGAGCATTAGACAGAGAGATAAATAAAAGAAATAAGGATAGGATAAAAGAAATTAAATAATCAATGTTTACAGATGACAAGATACTCTATATAGAAGATGCCCAAAACTCCATTGAAAGACTTCTAGATATAATAACCAAATTCAGCAATATAGCTGGATACAAAGTCAGCACTCAAAAATTGATAGTATTCCTCTGCACAAACAGCAAACTCACTGAGAGAAAAATAAGAGAAACCATACTCTTCACAATAGCATCCAAAAAATGCAATGCTTAGGAATGAATCTAACAAAGATCTAAAAGATCTAACCAGTGAAAATTATAATACTCTGCAAAAAGAAATGGAAGAGGATCTCAGAAAATGGAAAGACATTCCTTGCTCATGTATAGGGAGAAAAAACAATGTGAAAATGGTCATTTTCCCAAAATAGTTATAAGATTAATGCAATCCCAGTCAGAATACTATTAGCATACCTCACAGTGAATTCATTCCTAAAATTCATTCATTCTTGGCAACAAAGGCAAGACAGGAGGCATCACAATCCCTGACTTGAAGCTATTTTATAACTTTTAGAAGGACAATTTAAATAGAAGCACAAGCTAATGCATGCATTCTCTAGACTTTTACAAATAGTTAAATAAAGAAGTAATCAAATTCAGCAGTGAACTCATTAGAAAGGCAAACCTGCAGGCAAACTCAACTTCAGTAGCCTAAGGAATCCCCAAATAAAGCAATTTATTTTGAGTTGTATCTCCTTGTTAGACTGATTAGGGTAAATCTGCCTTTAAAAAATGGGCTGGCATCATCAATCTTTGCGAGACCAGATAGCCCAATTAAGGTGCATTAAGGGCAAATCATTTTCAATCTGTTTCAGCTTGGATTTCCATCTTCCCTTAAACAACAGAGATTCTGGTTCCCAGGCTATGATGTTCTCATCAGTTATACCATTGACTTTCCTGGTTCTTTAGCTTTCTTATGGCATAACCTGGAACTTGTTAGACTAATAATTAGGTGGGTAATCCTCATAATGATGCTCTTCTTTTCTTTTGGCCTTTCTCCATCTCTCTCCATCCTAATTATTCTGTATTTGTAGAGGACAATGAGATTAACATTTTTTCTTTCTCACACATTTCTTACATCCTTGCCTTTTCAGCCCAGAGTGCTATTTTCTCTTTTTATCTTGTCAAATGTCTTTCACAATTGGTTACACATTTATGACCTCACAATAAATATACATTTTTTTGTGTGTGTAGCATTGTTAAGGACACATCCATCTCTATTATTAAAGGCATTTGTTGTTTTTGTTTTATGTATGTAAAAGTTGTACAATTCAAACCTCAAATAGAGGGCATGAGCAAGATAGTGATTTTGCTACTATGTAGTTTTTAGAGTATGGATTATCTTATGGAAAAACTTTGCATAATAATACTTTGATACCAACAATGCTGCTTATCTTTTGATTTTTAACCTTCTCAAAAGGCTTCAGATCCTATATATGTTAGTTATAATTACTCCTTTTTACTGATTCTTAAAGGATTTGTCTTTTTCCTATTTATATTTTTTACTCTTAATGAAGAAATAACAACATTGGTAAAATTCAACTATCCACTTAACCTACATAACCTATATGCATGGGGCTGCTGATCCTCATAGTTAGACAAAACAGAGAACTTTGCCTATTCAATATGCTTTAATGTTAGGAACACAACATGTAACATAAACATAAAAGAATGTAAAATACTGTGTCATATTCTGATTTTGCTGCCCATTCCACTCATTTTTTAAAATTTTATTTTACAGAGAATAAAACAAAAGAGGATGGAACAATGCAGATCAGAACAGAACAATACAAGCAACACAGCACTTCACAACAAGACAATTGGATATCAATAGTAGCTGCCATAATATTTCTTTCTTTGAAATTTTTAAGCATAGCTTCACACATAATAATATCAAACATAACAAAATAGAATAAAAGCATTCAAGAGAATGAAAATATTACAAGACATTCTGAACCAAATAACAGAAGATTAACAATGGCTACTATAATATTTCATTTTCCATTAAAATTTTGTTTATATTATCATACATATTAAAATCCAATAAGACACAACATAATAGAACCAATGGTAATAGAAGAACAAAAGCATCATAGAACTTCAAAGCAAGATGATATTAAATCAGCAATGGCTGCCATAATGTCTTGTTTGGTTCAAAGTAGCTGTTCATACCATCACATATAATAAGGTCAAACAAAACAGATTAAACCATTGCAACCAATGAATGAAAACATTATAAGACTTCAAAGCAATATAATGGGGAACCATGATTACCATAGAATATTATGTGGTCTTACCATTTCTTACACTAGGGAGACTACTAGGTATTTATATATTTGAGTTTGATTTATTTTGCTTATGAGTATGGTCTCAAGTTGCATCCACTTATTTATAAATATCTCAATGTGATCATTATTTATAGCTAGGTAGTACTCCATTGTACAAAAGTACTACAATTTTTTATCCATTCCTTAGTTGATGGGCACTTAGGTTGTTTCCAAGATCTGGCTATTACAAATTGTGCTGCTATGATCATGGGTGCACATATACCACTGTGGTATGATGTTTTCAGTTCTTCTTGGAATATGCCTAGGAGTGGAATATCTGGGTCAAATGTGAATTCCAACCCCATCTTTTTGAGGAATCTCCTGACTGACCTCCACAGTGGTTGCACCAGTCTACACTCCCACCAACAGTGCAGAAAAGTTCATTTTTCCCCACAGCCTTATCAATATTTGGTGTTGGTAGTTTTGTTGATCCTGGCCATTCTTTCTGGAGTGAGATGGAATCTCAGTGTGGTTTTAATTTGCATTTCTCTAATGACCAATGATGATGAACATTTTTTCTTGTATTTAACTGCCATTTGTATTTCTTCATCTGAGAACTGTGTGTTCCTCTCAGGGGCCCATTTTTGATTGGATCTTTGAATTTTGGGGGTCTGATTTTTTAAAAATTCTTTATAAATTCTAGACAGAAGTCCTCTGTCTGAGGGACAGTTCACTAAGATTTTTTCCCAGTTGTGGGTTTTCTTTTCACTATGCTGGAGATTTCTTTCGACGTGAATAAACTCCTTAATAAGACGTGATCCCAGTTGTTGATTCTGAGAAGTGCTTCCCATGCAGTTTGGTTCTTGTTCATGAATTCTCTACCTACCCCTATGTCTTGAAGATTTTTACCTACTTTGTCTTCCAACAGATTTAGTGTTTCTGTTTTAATATTTAGATCTTTGATCCATTTAGATTTTAGTTTAGAACATGGATATAGGCATGTGTCTAGTTTTAGTTTTCAGCACATGGATAGCCAGTTTTTCCAGCACCATTTATTAAACAGACTATCATTCTCCCCAGTGAACATGTTTGGCCCCTTTATCAAAGATAAGGTGGTTGAGTGTGTTTGTAGTTGTGGTTGTATCTTCTAGTCTATTCCATTGGTCTTCAGGCCTGGTTTTATTCCAGTACGACATTGATTTTATTGCAGTAGTTTTAGAGTATAACTTCAAGTCAGGATTGTGATGCCTCCTGCCTTGACTTTGTTGCTTAGAATTTTATTTGCTATTCTAGATCTCTTCTGGTTCCTGATGAAGTTTAGGAGTTATTTCTGTAGATCTATGAGGTATGTTAGTGGTATTTTCATTGGATTGCATTGAATCTGTATAACAATTTTGGGAGAATGGCCATTTTCACAATATCTATTCTTCTTATCCATAAATAAGGAATGTGTTTCCATTTTCTGAGGTCCTCTTTGATTCCTTTTTTAGGGTATTATAATTTTCCATGTACAACTCTTTTACACCTTTTGTTAGATTAATTCCTAAGTATTTCATTTTTTTGGATGTTAGTGTGAAGGATGTGGCTTCTCTAATTTCTCTCACAGTGATTTTGTTGTTAGTGTATAGGAATGCTATTGATTTTTGAGTATTGACTTTGTATCCAGCTATGTTGTTGAATTTATTTATTATATCTAGGACTCTTTCAATGGTGTTTTGGGTGTCTTCTATGTAGAGCACCATGTCATCTGCAAATAATAATAGTTTAACTTCCTCTTTTCCTATCTTTACTCCTTTTATTTCTCTCTTGTCTAATTGCTCCAGCTAGTATTTCCAGTACTATATTGAATAGGAGCAGTGATAAGGGACAGCCTTGTCTTGTGCCTGATTTCAAGGTAAAGGCTTTCAGTTTTTGGCCATTTAATATGACTCTGGCTGTTGGTTTGCCATAGATGCCCTTTATCATATCATATTTTATTCCAATTCTGTGTAAGGTTCTTATCATGAATGGATGTTGGATCTTATTAAAAGCTTTTTCTGCATCTATAGAAATGATCATATGATTATAACTTTTGGCTCTATTGACATGGTGGATTAAATTTTTTGATTTACATATGTTCAACCATCCCTGTATGCCTGAGATGAATCCCACTCGGCCATGGTGTATAATCTTCTTGATGATTTGCTGCATCCTATTTGTCAGTATTTTGTTGAGAATTTTTGCACATATGTTCATTAGGGAGATTGGCCTGTAGTTGTCTTTTTTAGTTGGGTCTTTCTCAGGTTTTGGTACTAGAGTAATATTTACTCCTAGGAATGACTTAGGGAGAATTCCTTCCCTTTTGAGTTCATTGAACAGTTTGAGGAGTGTCGGTATTAAGATTTCTTTGTATGTCTTGTAGAATTCCATAGTGAATCCGTCCGGGCCTGGGCTGCTCTGTGTTGGTAAGGACTTAATTACATTTTCAATTTCATTAATAGAAATTCAGTTATTCAGCAGTTTTACATCTTGATCCAGCTTTGGTGGTTCATATGTTTCTAGGAATCTCCATTTCTTCTGTGTTATTGAACCTATGAGAGTAGAGGTTTTCAAAATAAGTGTTGATGATCTTCTGTATTTCCACAGAGTCGGTAGTGATTTCACCTTTTTCATTCTGTATTACATGAATTTGAGTCTTTTCTTTCTTTTTTTAAATTAGGTTGGCTAGGGGCTTGTCAATTTTATTTATTCTTTCAAAGAGCCAACTCTTTGATTCATTGATTCTTTGTATTGTTCTCTTAGTCCCTATTGCATTAATTTCTGTTCTGATCCCTATAATTTCCTCCCTTCTTTTGGCTTTAGTCTTGGCTTGTTCTTCTTTTTCTAAAAATATTTGAGTTGTAGTATCAGGTTTTTTTATGTGTGTTCGCTCTGTTTTCCTGATGTGGGAACTCAGTGCAATAAATTTTCCTCTGAGAACCGATTTCATTGCATCCCACAGATTCTGGTAAGTTGTATTTGTATTTTCATTTGCTTGGAGATATTGTTTAATTTTTTTCTTTAATTTCCTCTGTGACCACTGATTACTCAAGAGTGTATTATTCAATTTCTATGTGTTTGTGGGGGGTTTGCAGTTTCTTTTATCATTTATTTCAAGTTTCAAGAGCTGTGGTTCGATAACATGCATAGGATAATTTGAATTCTTTTGAATTTACTGAAATATGTTCTGTTGATTAGTATATGGTCTATTTGTTCTGCTGAAAATAATGTATATTCTGATGTTGTTGGATGGAACACTCTGTATATGTCTATCAAGTCCATTTGTTGACATGTGTCATTCAGTTCTGTTATTTTTTTGCTGATTTTCTGTCTAGTTGATCTGTCCCTTTGTGTCAATGGCATGTTAAGGTCTGTTATAATTGTGTTATTGCTTATTTGATTTTCCATTTCTGTTAATACTTGCTTTGTATAGCTGGGTGCTCTGGAATTTGGTGCATATATATTTAAGATTGTTATCTCTTCCTCTGGAAGTTTTCCCCTAACTAGTTTGTAGTGATCTTATCTCTTTGGACCACTCTTGCTTTGAAGTTCACATTGTCTGCAAACAGAACAGCTACCCCCACTTTTTTTTTTTTGAGTTCCTGTTGCATGAAGTATTGTTTTCCATCCTTGGACTTTCAGTCTATGAATTTCCTTTTGGGTTAGATGGGTTTCTTGTAGCCAACATATGGTTGGATGTTGTTTCTTAATCCATTCTGCTAGTCTGTTTCTTTTAATTAGTGAATTGAAGCCATTTAAATTAATGGTTATAACTGTTATATATTGTTTTATTTTTGACATGTTATCTTTGTGCTGCTGTATCTTTACCTTTACATTCTGTTTAATTGTCTTGCTTAGTGGTTTTTCCTATGTGTATCTAGAATGTCGTTGAGTATTCTTTGCTGGATTGGTTTGGTGATCATGAAGTTCTTCAGCTGTTCTTTGTCATGAAAGTATCTTATTTCTCCATCCATTCTGAAGGGCAGTTTTGCAGGGTACATCAATCTGGGTTGGAAGACATTTTCCTTTAGGATCTGAAATATTTCACTCCATGCTTTTCTTGACTTCATTGTTTGTGTTGAGAAGTCTGCTGTGATTCTGATAGGTTTTCCTTTATAGGTGATCTGTCTTTTCTAACAGCTTTTAATATTCTGTTCTTATATTGGATTTCTGGGTTGTGATTATCATATGTCTGGGTATAGTTTTATTTTGGTTATGGCTGTTTGGAGTTCTATATGCTTCACTAATCTGTATGTCAGTTTTCATTCTCATGTTTAGGAAATTTTCAGCTATTATTTCTTTAAATAGCTTCTTGATATCATTTCTGTTGTTTCCTTTTAATTTTTCCCTATTAATCTTACATTTTTCTTTGCATCATCTTGCAACTGTTGAATTGTTATTTCCTGATTCCTTGTTATTTTTAAAAGATCTTCCCTTTCCTCTTCACTAGCTGCACTATTATTTTCGAGGTCTGAAATTCTATATTCACTTTCATTGAGGTGGTTTTGGCAACTTTCAATAGAGTTTTTGATTTCTTGTATATCTCTTTGAATATGCTTCATTTATTCTGTATGTTTCTTATACTGTTCATTCAGTGGTTCTATCTTTTTGCTTTGTCCCTCTAATTTTTTAGCTGTGTCTTCTTTAGATGGATTCACTATTTCTTTCACTACTTTTATCATTTCTTCTTTTACTTGGGAGATTATTTCTGATTTGAGTTCCTTCATAGCTTCTCATACTTGCTTCATTATTTCAGTTGATATCATTTCAGGTATTTCAGGTGTATGACTAGTATTTTCTTGTATGCATGTGGCCCCCAGGCTTTCTTGGGATGGGCTGGAGGTTTGAGATTGCATTTTGGTCTTTTGTTTTGTCATTTTCTTATATTTCCTTGTTTTGAGAGATGTTCCAAAATGTTCCCTGGGCATGTTGGAAATCAACTCCTGTGCCTTTGGCTCCCAGGACTCATGGGCCTTGGCTCCCCTGGTTGAATGAAGGTCACTGGGCATGGTCCACTCAAGCTGATAAGCCTCTCCAAGCTAGTCAGGTGTCCTAGAGGTTGGGCTGGCATCCAAGCACCAGGAGTGATGTCCTAAACTCTCCCGGGCCAGAGCCAGTGAGCTGGAACTCCCCTTGCCATGGCACAGACCCAACTCCTCTTTCAGCACCAGCCTGGTCCCCTGCCCCTTCCACTCATAAAAAACTTTTGAGTCATGCTTTACTCAGATAACTCACCACTTTACTCCTTCAAAAAAAAAGATTACTTTTTTTTTAGAAGTCTTCTTCTGCCAGTTTATGTCCTCACCATTATTTGTTGCCCAATATTATTTGGTTAAATTTTAGGTTAGAACCAGAAATTATAATTTTCAAAAGACTTGAATCTATTTACTGAATCATTGTTTCCTGTCTTTTTAAGACCTCTTCCATGCTTTAAGACATCTTCCATGCTTCAGAATAACCTTTGGTCTCAAATCTATTATTCCCTCTAATGATAAAATATACAATAAAAAGGAATTAAGCATAGTATCAACTTTTCAGTATTTTAGTTTACTCCAATAACTCTTTCTGATTCTACAACTAAATGAACTTCAATATCATATAATTTTATCCTTAATGAAATTATTAAAAGGCTCTTGGTACATTTCAGAGTTAGATTTCTAGGTTAAAAATATTAAATATTTACAAAATATCCTCAAATAGTTCTGACATTCCCTGATAGATGATAGAACATAAAATAAAACTTTTGAGAAAAAACTGAAAAAAACTTCACTGAAAAGAAAAACTGCTTATTTCCCATTTCCTGAATAGTAAATTGATCCTAACTATTGTGGGGAATCAAGTGTAAGGAAGAAACATCATCTTCTCGTTCATAATAGAGCCTGTGTAAACCTAATAGTTACAATAGGTAAATAACATTGCTTTCATAACTTACCAACAGAAATTTCAATGCACATATAAAATGAAATTTAAGAAAGCTATTTTATCATTAGAATCCAGTTCTATCAAAGCTCTAAAGAAAGGAAAAATGCAATATAATATAGTTGTTGCCAAAGAAGAAATAATTCAAAGCTCATGTAGCAATGCATACATTGTTTGCTCTTTGTAGCTCTCACTTTAATTTTCTTGAATTAATTGTAATAAAGAGATTTTAATTCTAAAGTGATTAGAATATAGCAGGCGTTTTGATATCACATGAGTTAAACATTTATCAATTTACCAGAACATGGTGTTGATCAATGTTAAGTACATTAAAGAAAGCAAAATTGGAACTTCACACCTGCCTCTCTATATAACAAGGAAGTAACATATCATATACTTAGAGGGAGGTTAACTTAGGATGTAAATGAAAAATATTATGTAGTTGCACAAAATTCATTATAACTACTTGTTGATATATCAATAGACTAAGTTACTTGACAATATTATTGGACTGTAAATAGAAAATGAGTTTAAAAATCCTTCATTTTGGCTTCCATAAGATCACATGATTATTCTTCTTCCTATTGTCTTCTAAGTTTGGAATTATCATGGCTGTGTTTTAGGACTTCTTTAGTTTTCACTCTTTTTTAAGCCTTTATGTATAACTTTCTTATATAAATCTAATTTTAACCTGAGTTCCAAATCTTCCAAACCTCATCTGAATATTATGAATATATTTAACTGCTCACATAACATTGAGTCACGTGTCACTTAACAATGAGAAAACATTGTGAGAAATGAGTTAGGTGATTTTGTTCTTATGCCAACACTACAATACATTTACACTAAACTATATTGCATTATGTAACATATATTTAAGCTATATAGCATATATACACATAAATTTTAGCCCATTGCTCCTAGTATTGTAAAAAAAACCATGAAATATAACCAAAGTGAAGAAAATATAATAAGATTAACTAATTTGGCAAAATGGGATGTACAAGGATGCTGCTGACATAATATGACATAATGTTTTAAAGTAAAAATTTTAATAAATACTAATTCACTCTGAAATTTGCAATATATAATATGAAAAAACCCATAATCAGTAACAGAGTTATTTACTATCAAGCAACTTTATGTGCTATACTTTCATATAACTGGCTTTACAGTAGATTGTTTACACCATCATCAAGACCAACACAGTAGTAATAGCTGTTGTAATATTAAGGGATAACCATTCTTTATGTCTCTGCCTTTAAGTGGGCTGCTACATATCACAGACAGTGTTTATTTATCTTTAAATAACTTATACAGAATTTAGTTTTTGTTTTCACTAAACCTGCTTTTCTGATAGTGCTTCCAGTACTGGCAAAGGGAATTTGCATCCACACTAGAATTGTTCATGAATATAGCCTTGAGTGCTAACTTTGTCCTATGTATCTCACTCTCTGTATTCAACAGTTCTTATATTATTTTCTTTCTTAAAGCACTAAAATTAACTGCAGAATCTATGCCACAGTATTACCTTATGTTTACTACATTTACAGCTAACAAACTGAACTCTCATTTTCTTCCCATAAAACTTTCCAAGTCATTCTCACATGCTAGCAAAACTCTGTTTAAAACATAAATTAGAGTGTGGCATGTATTTTGTTGTGAACCATCACTAAAGGACTTCCAATGAACTTAGCAGAAAATGTAAAACCTTTCCCACAGGCTATGAAATTCTGCATCAGCTGCTTCTTTGACCTACTCATTTAATCTTCTTCCTCAAAGGTTTTAGAATTTAAAATTATTGAAGCTCTGTTCTTTCTAGGTCTGCATGGAGACACTTTTGCTGACTTTCAACTTAATCAGAAATTTATATTAATTTATTATTTATCACTTTGAAATCTTTTATATCTTTAAAAATAATACCTTAGAGAATCTGAATATTAATATTTTATATTTCAATATTTCACACATAGATCAACATATATTAGGTGTGCAGGGATATCAAATGGATTGTGGACCCCAAAATTCTTATTGTGAAGCTTTAACTATCAATGTGACTATATATAGGGTACGCAGTTTTAAAAAGTAAACAGTTCTAAATAACATCATAAGGGGGAACTCTCTTCCCAGATGATAGACATATTTAGGGCAACAGAAGGAAACACCACAGTTCTTGCTCTATCTTCTCATGAGAAAAAGAAAAAAGAAAAAGAAAAGAGAAAAAAAGAAAAAAGGAAAGAAAAGAAAAAGCACAGGAATGCAAGAAGGTAGACATCTACAACCTGGGAATTTGTCTCCAATTTTATCTATGACATTTCTAGCCTAAGAACTGTGAGAAAAAAAAGTCTTCTAATCTATTTAGTGCGTGGTGACAACTAGGCAGATGTGAACAGTACATGAATGAATTGTAGGAACAATCTAGAGTATGTAGTAGCTACTTACATTCTGTAGAAAATTCAAGGACAAAGATAAATAATACCTTTGAACAGCAGTTATTACCTGATAGATTTTAGTAATTTTTCAAGTTTTTCATTTATCAAATTTTTCAAAATCAAATAGTCATTCTATAATACATTGTCTAAACATGTTACCATTTAGTTTGAGTTGAGATTTCTCAATATTATTTGAGAATAGTTCAAAATCAGTTAAACAAAGCCTTTTATTCTAACATATTAAAATAGAAAATTTCCCTCCTTAAGTATAGAAAGGACTAACAGCCAAAGTTATGAACCTTTCCTGCAGCAATTCAGTTATTTTCTGCTCTCAATAAGTAGTGACATTATATATGTTTTAGAGAAAATATTACTTTGATGTATAAAGATATATCCCTAGTTTTAAATAATTTTTCATGAGCCTAAATGTTATAGTTTAATTTAAATTCACTTTTAAAATAACAGTATATAA
>PVLA01015099.1:0-27011 GCA_004027455.1 Hydrochoerus hydrochaeris | reverse complement strand
GCACGTCCAGTCTCCCGGAGCCCCTTGTGCTCGCACGTCCAGTCTCCCGGAGCCCCTTGTGCTCGCACGTCCAGTCTCCCGGAGCCCCTTCTGCTCGCACGTCCAGTCTCCCGGAGCCCCTTGTGCTCGCACGTCCAGTCTCCCAGAGCAGCTTCAGCTCGTCTCCCTGCTGCCTTGCTCCCTTCAGATTTGCTGCACTGCAGCTAAGCGGGTGCGTCGGGCCCACCTCTCGGTCCCAGGTAATCCCGTTTACAGCCACCGTAGCCCCTTCTGAAAATTGCCTTTACAACAGCATCTAGAGTGGGCTTTTGTCAAATAACCCGGGGACTGGGAAGCCAGGGGCGCGAGTCTGAATGCCCAGAGGAGAGAAGTTGCAGTTGTATTGGGGCAGCAGTGGGAAAGCACAAGGAAATCTTCAGAGAGAATCTGGGTTTTGTTAACACACGCTTATGAGACTGATGAGGCGCTGTGCCGTCTTTCCATCCATGCATTCAGCAGGCGCTGGTGGAGGCGTGCCCGTTATTTCACTGGCCAGCAGGCGCCGATGGAGGCGTGCCCGTTATTTCACTGGCCAGCAGGCGCCGATGGAGGCGTGCCCGTTATTTCACTGGCCAGCAGGCGCCGATGGAGGCGTGCCCGTTATTTCACTGGCCATCTCTGCGGCCAGCGTTTCCAAGCTGGCTTCTCCACACTTGCTCTCTGTCCTCAGGCTGCCTGTTAGTGTCTCATGCTCTGCTGCAGACCCCTCCCTGTCGCGGGTTGGGCTCTACACAAGCAGCCATGAAGAATTAGGTGTACAAAACGGTCACTGTGCAACACAGCCATGAAGGGAGGAAGGCTTTGGTGGAAGTGCTGGGGCACAGTGAGCTCCCACATGGCTGCACCTCCTTAACTCAAGTTGAGACGTTCCTGGTGTCCTCTGGGCTTCCTTGGTGGAACGGACCGAAATCTCATGAATTTCCTGATTCATCTAGGCTGCAGTGCGTACGGAGCACGTGCTGCACTCTGCTCTTCTCAAGGGAGCCCATGAGTTAAGGCTCTTTACTGTGAGTGAAATTATATTTTAACAAACAATAAGACACAATGCTTGTGGAGGCCGTGGCTTCCTCTCCCACCTCTCCCACCGACACCACTGTGCAGTCTGCTGCCCTGTCTGCGGCGGGCTTTGCCTGCTTCCTGCTCTGCGGCACGGTCTGGGCCAGTCCTCTGCAGGGGGCCAGAACCCCAGTGGGATGCACCTGTCCCGCGCCTCTTCTCCACCTGCGGGTTTCTAGTGAGCCCGGCTTCCCCACCACCGTTTCCGCCCCTGCCTGCGCTCTGTGAGTCAGCGGGGAACCTGCTCAGGGGGGAAGTTCAAAGCAGAGGAGTGTGGCTTCTCAGAGCCACTTCGTCCTCCAAGCCATACTTTTGCTCACAGTCTTTGGTTCCTGCGTGGTCACAGGCGTTCAGGTTGTGAGCGTCTCATGGTGGAGGGGAGATGGGGTGTGCACAAACATTTCTGTATCAAATTTAAGGGACTCCGGAATTGTCAGAGGAGATGAAGAGCCTGACCATAGATCCCACCCCAAAGGGTAGTGCTTAATGTGAACTTGACCTCAAAAGACCTCGTTTATACCAGTTCTAGCTTTCTGAGTTGGAATTACAGCTTCTAGTACCAACTTTGGTTCATTCTCTTGTCAGCAAACATTAGCTATCTGTCTTCCTTGCAAAACAGCCTTTGTCTGTTTGGACCCAAAGAGACTCTTTTATTGCTTTTGGCAAATTTTTATGGTCTGAGGATATTTTGTTGTGTGCTGCTGTCAGTTCCCTGGTTCCCCAGCAGCCAGACAGTTGAATCATTTTCTATAGTAATTTGCTGTTGTCATTCTCTCAAAATAGCCCCGTGTTTAAAATGTGTGCAAAGATCAGTCACTTTTTCCCTGAAACATAGCAGAACTTACTGGGAGAGTTCCAGCAATTTTCCAGGTTGGCGGATGTGGATAATAAGTTAGTGACGGCGACAGCACTGGCTACATCTCTCAATCCCTCTGATTACCTTCTTAGCAGTCTTTGTATGAGGTCACTAAAATTGTGATGTTGTTATTGCTTCTGTCACACACATGTGACAATGCTGAGTATTTTCTTTTCTTTTGTGGTTTCTTTCACACAGTTTATAAAAGAATTATTAATTTTCACCTTTTTGTCATTGGTAAGTTACCAAAAGATCACTTTTAGAGTGACGAAACGCTCACAAGCACAGGCTTTTCTCTGTGTGCCGCACACACATTCCCGCACTCACACAAGCAGGCGACACTGACAGGTGCGGCCACCTTCCAGATGTCTCCTGGCTCCCAGAGCCCCTCAGTTATGTATCAGTTGCTGATTGAAATAATGCTCTGAGTTTTTGGACTCATGTAACTGTGTCTGTATCCCGCCGCGAGTGTTCTTAGAAGCCCTGCCACCACCACCTGTCAAACACGTCCCCATGAAGAGCCGCGTGGACACCCCTATCGTATAAATCAAACCCGACTCACGCTTCCTTTTAAGCTTCAGAAGCAGGATTTATAAGGTGTGATAGGCATTTTCTCTCTATGGAATGAATTTTCTTCTTCACATTTCAGAATGAGTGTAACTGTCTTCAGCTGGTTTGAGTCCATCTTGGCCTCTGTCAGATTAGATGATGCTTTTCGTTAGTTTTTGGTGTCGGTAAGAGGCCCGTCCGCGGATAACTGCGAGGCGGATGGGGCTGCTTTCCTATGACTCACTCGGCATTTGCTTCTGCTCGTTGAAAAAAGATTTCCTCTTACTTAGAATTTATGAATTAAAACTTATAAACAAAAAGTTACATGATAAAATCATGTCTTGTTAGTACAAAATTAATCAAACATAGCTCTCCTTTGTTCCACAGGCTGGGCTTTCTGAATCTGAGGAGTATCGTGGTAACTGGAGGTGAGACACCGGGCGGGGTTCTCGGGAACAAGCCTCAGAGGCAGCGGGCTGCTGCTGTTCAGCTACAGGATGGGGGAGCACAGAGGGGCCCATCCTGCGGGAAGCATTCAGCAAGCAGCTTGCCTATGATTCTTCTCACACGGGCTTAGCGGTTACTTGCCCTTTATTTTGTTTCTCCTTGTTACAAGTTTCTGGAAGGCGGGGTGATATTTACAACTTTTATTTTTTCCCCTCAACACTGCTTTACACACTCATAGGAAGCTAGGATCTAACAGATGCTTAAAATGATGGATTAGTTGGTCTTTCCTCCCTCACATGGATACGCTGTCCCTGCCAGTGGGCTAACGGGAATCCCCTTGGTAGCGAGGGTGCAAGTCTGATTCAAGAAGGGAGAGCGTGTGAAGTCCAGGGTGACCCGTCCGTCATGACCGGGGCTGGAACTGGCTTCCCACGTCTATCGACCACTAGTGCTGGGCATGAGCGGGTGACAGGCAGAGCAGTGATTCATGGGGTGACTGTGGTGTGACATGGGGATCTGTTTGGGAACATATGACCAGGTGTCTCTCAGCGTCCTCACTCGCCCCAGGAAATGGCTTGGAATCCTGTCAAGCTCCGGCTCTGATGAAGGATTGATAGTTTTGCATTTGGCGTGGTAACGAGCCCTGGGGGGTCTGATCCTTGCCGAGCGGCCTTGTTAAGCCTGTCTTTCTGTGTCAGCTGTTTCAAGTGTCTGCCAGGCCGGCTGACATCCCAAAACAGTTTAAGTCAACCGAATGCCCAGAAATATCGCTATCAAGGGACATAATTGGGGGCCGAGTACCATGACCTATATTTGTATAGGATTTTTCTGGTGCTGGCCACTTGTCAATTGTATTTTATGGTTTCATGCCAGTGTTAACCCTGTGGGGAGAACAGTTTCATTTTCTCCTCCATGGTAGAGCTAAGCCCGTGACACCTCACTTCCAAATTCTGCCAGCCCTTGCTTTCTGTCACTGTTTAAATATTTATACCTAAGTTTCTAAGGTAAATTAAACATCAGTATACTCCAAGGTTGAGAATCTGTTTTATAAGAACACTAATAAATGTGAAGGTGAAAAATGAATTTAAACATTTTTTTTGGTAGAAAAACTACTTATACTGTTTTGTTTTGCTCAGCAGAATCAATTTCATTTTGTTACAGTTTTAATGCCTGGAATGTAAGAATGAAATTCATTTCAGAAATGGGAAGTGACAGTCAAACACATACTGCCTTGTTTTTATTAGTTTATCTGAATTTTACTCACTCTTAAAAATATAATGTCCATATCTTCCTCCCCTCTCCACTTTTAGAAATCAAAGCACCTCTTATTTTATTTGATAGCACTTTTTAGATATAGTCTATATCTTAATTTTACATTAAAAGGATAATCGTTGATGCCTATCTTTCTAGGGGCATTACCAAGTTGCTCAATATGAGATGGGAAAAATGGAATTTATTTTAACAAAATAATTCAAATCTTAAATTAAGGGGTAACATCTAGAATCAAACATCTGGAGCTCCTGGACCATCTTTGATGTGTTGGTCCACCATTTATTTTTTCACTCGTGCTGGTCAAGGTAAAGGCAGGATTTCTGCACGCAGATTACTCAGAAAACTAAGTATGAATAAATGCTGGTGTGCGTAAGTTCAGAGGCAGACAGGATCAACTGCACAGAGGCAAGCCTGCCTTAATGGAAAACTGGAGGAAGAGAAGAGAAAACTAAAAATCAATACCAGCTGTGCGTTGCTATAACAAAAACCCCTGCTAAGTTTATAATAAAGTTTTATTTCGCTCACAGTTTGAAGGTTTGCTTCTGCTGAGGGGCCAAACTCAGGTTTGTATAACCATCCTCAGGGGAATTACAGAACCCAAACGTTCCTCGAGGCTGACTCCCTCTAGCAGTTAAGTTTATTTGTCAGCTTGACTGGATGCAGAGGCTCTGAGAGGTGAATGGGTCCCTGGCACTTCGCTCTTCTGTGAGTCAATCCACCCGAGTGCCCAGCTGACTCCTGGCAGCAGGTGGGCCCAGGTGCAGGCGGTGGGCCCTGGGTCCGAACCTGCGGGTGTGCCTCGCACTGCCCCTGTTCCCCAGCTCTCTGCTTTCTGCCCTATGAACTGAGCAGCTTCACTCTGCCATATGCTTCTGTGATGTTTCCACTTGGAGTAGCCAGCCAAGGACTGCACCCTTTTGAACAATTTTTTTCGTATTTCACAATATCTATTATACATTCTGGCCCTTATTTACATTTTCAGTGTCTCACATCAGAGAGCCAATGTAACATGTACACATGTGTGTCACTTATGAGTATGGTCTCAAGGTTCACCCATTTACCTAGAAATGTCTCAAGTTTGTCCTTCTTTACAGCAAAGTAGTACTCTGTGATATAAAAATGCCCCTATCTTCCTTTAAATTAAGGGTCAGGTGTTTTGTCCTAGCAAGCTTACTGACACTCCGGCAACCTCAGCATCTCCCACTGGGGTCCACATTCCAAGATTCCACCCCACAGCAGTACCAGCCTGGGGCTGGACCTTCCGTCTCGATGGGACTTTAGGGGCAATCAAACTAGTCACAAAGCAGAGCATGACACAGCTGAGCCTTTTCCTTTTAAGTTACAACTGTTAAGGAGAACTTTGATAGTTGTCTTACTTTTCTTGTTGCTGAGACAAAATAGCTGGACCCAAAGTGAAAGGAGGAAAGGTTTGTAGAGGGTTCTGTCCATAGTCAGCTGGGCCCAAGGCAAGTGCTGCAGAGGAGAAGCAGCTCATGGTGGGAAGAAGGTAGCAAAGCAAGCAAAGACCTTTACATCGGCTTTCTCCCCTTGGAGCTCACCCTGACCCTCAGAGTGGGCAGCACCCACACCCTTAGCCCCAGTGCCCTTGACCCTAGCACTGAATCGATCCCAGTGTCACATATTCTAGATTTAGCCACCTCTGAAAAGCCCCACCTGTGACCGCATGAGGCTTTGGAGGACATCCATACACAAGCAGGAACAATCATTTTGAGCCAGGGGGAAGGGTACAGGAACCCAGAGCAGCTCCACCCACATGGGTCATCTCCAGGTCGTCAGAATTGCTTAATTCCAGAAAGTTCTATGACATGGACTCAGGAACAGGGCTCAGGGCTCCAGGTGCTCTGTCCAGACCTTCAGGCTGAGAACATAAGTGGGGTACTGGACTAGGTTACTGGTCTTCAGTTCCCAAGCGTGATCGCTCCATCCCCAGATGTGAGCTCAGAGGGCAGGTGAGGGTCTGGCTCTTGCTGAACCCTCCAGACCCTGGGACTGCCCGGCCCTGGCTGAGGGTAGCAGGGCTCCCCTGATAACCAAGGTGTCACTGCCGGGCTGTGCTGCTTCCCCCAGGTGGGCCCTCCGATGCCTTGGTCTGCACTGCTGCCTCCTGTTTCACTGTTGGGCCTGACCTGCTGGCCCACCCCATCTGGGGCCCTGCTGGGGTGGACTGTGTCTCTGCCAAGTCAGGGTCATAGCTGGTGGCCTCTGCCCACTAGTGACCTCAGACCGACAATAAAACAAGTGCCCTGCAGTGAAACATTCAGGTGAAAGATTTGCTCCTACAAGTTCTCGTTTAAATTTGTGTGAGTGGTCACTGTGGTCACCTGTGAGAGGCTGAGCCAGCTTCCTAGCCTGGCTTTCTGTGTGACAGGGATTCGAGGGAACGCTAGTCCTTCTGCTCTTCTGCACCCTTCCTGTGGCCCTGGCTGAAACTTTGTCTGTGAGAGCATTTGTAATTTCTTGTCACTATGAAAGCTTTTTTCTTCTATCCTCATTGATTTTCTCCCTTGGTAAACTCCTATTTTCTCTACAAAACCCAGTTCAAACATTACCCTCCTGGGTAAGATTTCATTGCTTTTTCATTTAGGACTTTGACTCTGTCATCTGTGTTATTTCTCCAGAGTGCTGCAATACCATTTTGACAGAGAAATGGGAATTTGTAAGTCTAGTAAATGGTCCCTTAGTGAGGCTGTGTGTTTCTTTAGGAGAAGCACGTTGTGTTGCTTATCAATTTGTTCTCTGCTCTTTTAGTTGGTAAATAGCATTTGTTGACTAAACAAATACAGTTTTGAGTATATGGAATTTTGAATATTGTTTTGTTGTGCAACTCACAAACTAATGTCATCCAAAAGATGGCATCTGTTTAGGGATTACGAGTGGGTGTCATGGTGGCTGTGTCCACGGGTTCTTTGTAGACTACTATGGCCAGAAGGGAGGTTACACAGTTTTAAACCTGAGTAATGCAGACACTGTGACCCTTCCTGAGTTAATAGGTGACAGGCACCAGGCTCTGTTGTACCTGTTGTGCTTTGCCTCGTCTGAGGAAACGTAGACTTTATTCTTTCTCTCACTTGGACTCCTTCGCAGTGGGGAAACATGTTTCTTAATAAAACCTGCATAATATCCAGTGCACTGACAGCTTTCTCATTGATCTAATGAAATGTGTGGTAATGCTGGTTTATCAATTTAGAATCTGCCACACAGAATTTAATGAACCAGTAATGATCTGTAGTTTTGATTATCTCACTAGCTTGTTCTCCACCAAATTCATGCTTAGAAATACCCCTCTGCCTCATAGCGTGTCTTAAAATTATAATTGCTGTACTTCTGTAAGACTAGGGAAGATTGGGTCCCTCTTTCCTCTTTTTTTTGGTGAGTCGTCCTTGTAAGCAGCTGTTTCAAAGTGCATACTGCTGGCTTCCTTTGTCTTGGTGTCCTTCATTTATATTCACTAAATTTGTTTATCTCTTAAGCAACAATAATATCTTTTGTCTGTTATTTAAAGGTGTGATTTTTGCTCAAGTTTGTCTATTAACTTTCAAAGTTTATTTATAAAGGCAAAGCCGCCTGTTTGCTCCAGGTGGCTGCAGGTGGGACGTGGACTTGTCACCGGCCCTCTCACAACTGCTGGGAAGAGTCGGGTGCCTGTGCACCCTGCTTTGGTCTACCAGAAGCTCTGAGAGCACACAGCGTTCATTTAGTTCACCTGTTTCTGATTATCTCCTCTATTTCATGGATTTACTATCTTGGCAAGGGAAGAGTTTTAAAAGTCAGTGTCACAATGGATTTGTCAGCATTGTTCTCTGTCTCCAGGTCACCTGGTGTCCTGCTGCAGGCCCGGGCACCCATGTGGCCAGGCAGGTCACCTGTGAGCATTGCTCCTGCCTCCAAGTCCTCCAGAGCCTGGCTCTTGTCCCCTGCCCCTAACACAGGGCAGAACCAGCTTTGTCTCCCAGAGCCGTCAAGGGCAGCGTGAGTCCTCAGAGAACCAGCACTTTAATACCAGCCCTGGCATGCGGGTGCCTCGTCTCGGGTAACCAGCTGTCTGTGACCAATGCCTATAATGACAGGTTTATTCAGAAGTGGCTGGTTCACAGGTCCACATCCTAGCTGGGAAGAACCCTGAGGGGCAAAGAAGAGCTTCTCGGGAGGGCTCCCCAGGGCCCGCTTCCCTGGGGGACCAAGGCCCCGGGCGGGGTCTCCGGGAGGCAGCTCAGCCTCTGCAGCGAACACCGCAGACCCCGCACCCCCAGGAGGGATCCCTGACATCTGTGCCTCTCCTGATGCTCCGAGCTCTTATCTCATGTGTCATGTTGGTGAAAACTTCAAAGACCTTTTAGAGCAGTAGATTTAGGCTGCGAATACATTCATTTCAATTTCTGTATTTTGAAATTTAAAGACAATTATAGCATCATGACTTCGACGTGCTTGAGTTTTCCTGTTATCACAGGCTTTGTATATTCAGGCTTTCACGCCACTAGGTTCTCAATATAAATGCATAGGTTATTTTCTGTGTGAAGAGCGGCAATCATAGCCACAAAGACTACCAGCCACTCTTCCCGAAGATGGAACAGGCTTTACCCTGTTCCCAAAGGTTTTACAAGTGTCCTGGAAATTCAGCAAGGTAATGGAATAATTCTATCTGGCATTATTATCCACACTTTCCAAATAATTAAGTTGAGGTTCAGAGATTTAAGCAACATATGATTTAACATCATCTTATCTTAAATCATATTTGAATCTATTTAAATGAAGACATTATTTTTCATATCTAAATAAAGAAGTAAGATACAAAGTTATTGGGCAGTGGAATCAGGGTCCAAACCTAATTAGCTTGATTTAAATGTCCCTGGGTTCTCGGACAGACAACGTTCTGCTGAGTTTGTCTCCTAGGAACCCTGCCGCGTGCCCTCCTTTTTCTGGATTGGACCTCACTGAAGAGTCCACTTGTGGGTGATCACAGGAGCGCTCTCTGCACCAGGCAGGAAACAGGCACAGCAAGAGCCTCCCCCAAGCTACAGAGCTGAGGGCTCCCCTAAACTGTGCATGACTGGTGACCAGGGCATTGCACAGGCCTCGGGGTGATTGGTCTGACTTTCTAGACGGTCCTGGGAGAGCGGGTTACGGGAGTTAGAGGACCTGCTCAAAAGAAAGTGGCGTTGTTTTTGTCAAATATTTTCCCTCATTTTGATAGGGAGTTGGAGGATAAATTTCTATTTTCTACAAAATGAGAAAAAAGTATTCTCAGATGGACTTTTGGTGTTTTCTAAAAATGCACTGGGAAGGGAAAGATGTCTAATAGAATAATCAGAGTTTTCTTAAAATTATTCTTGAGGTTTCTTATTACAAAATGACTTAGAAGAAAAGAAATAGCCAAGTACAAAGTTCCTTTGAGGTGTTTGAGAAGAAAAGATTTGTAAATATAACGATTCAGGAAGCACGGCATCTTTTCAGTCACAGGTGGCCGATACTGCAGTGTAATGTGCTATGTAGTCACGTGAGTTCACATACTGATAGAAACTTCAGATTTGGTGATCCAAATTGTTAGGTCTTTAAGATCAAAGAGAGTAAAATCTGTTTAACTCAGTAAGAAAGTGGAACCCATAGCTAAAGGGACATAAAACCATGATGTAAACTGTTGGGCAGAAAAAGAGTTTTATGGTTTGATCCTGTTTTTTCATTCTTGTCTCTTCTAGTGACCTGAAGCCTTAATTAATGGTAATCACTTCCTTGTTGAATCAAAGCTGTGTTGAGGAATTCTCACGAAGGCTCTCGCTGAGGGTGGACATGGATATGATTTGAGAGGGTATATGGCCACACTTTGAAGGTGTCGATGGACACACTTTGAGGGTTACATGGATACAGTTTGAGGGTGCACATGGTTACACTTTGAAGGTACATGTGGATTCTCTTTGATGGAGTGTATGGATACACTTTGAGGGTGTATATCGTTACACTTTGAGGGTATAATTTATGAGCATCTCAGACACCGTGGGAAGGCACACGAGGCCTTCCCAGTCAGGAGGGCACCTCGCAAGCTGCCGCCTCATTCCCCAGCCAACCAGAGCTTACGCTGCCTGTTGTCACGACTGCTCAAGCACTGGCTTCACCTCTAGGCCAGAGATGCATTTTTAAGAACAGCCAAAAGGCTCATTTAAAGACATAATAAGAAGTAACTGCTGGGAAGACACTGCTGATATTAAAATGAGTTCTCACAATGGATGAGCACACAAACTGAAACGCATATTCACTTGAAACTCACTGCAGCTCCCAAAGCGCTCTTCGGGGCCGTCAGGTAAACAGTGGGCGGGCCAGGTGAGGTGTGGGGCCGAAGTGGAGCTCAGAGGCATGACCTCTGGGTGTCCCTGGGGCTCCTGCTGGGACACATGCTTCTTCCTCTGCCAGCGCTCCCCACTTTCCACATCAGTCCTGCTGTGGAGACCTGGGGCTCCATGCATGTTGGATTTCAGCTTGCTGAGGATGAGGAAGAGGAACAGAATCTGTGGGTGGGTGCAGGGGGAGGCATCCACAGGCCGGAAGGGGCAATCGTAGGTATCAGTCTACCACTGCACAGGGGAAAATATTTACAGTACATTTTTTATTGGGAGCTCTTAAATATAGGAACACAAAAAGAATCCATTGAATGCATCAGATCAGGTGGGATCTTTAAAATAATATTCACTTAGCTGGGCACAGCGGTGCATACCTGAACCTCCAGCTGCTTAGGAAGCCGAGGCAGGAGAGCTAATTGAGCCCAGGAGGCTGAGGCCAGACCAAACGACAAAACAAGGCCCATGTGTTAAGAAACTCAGGCACTCGTCTGATGTGTTTCATCACATCACTGTTTATTCTGAATATCAACACCCTTGTCTCTTCTCATTCAGAAAGACATCGGTCAAGATAGGATAGGAGCGAACTTCGACTTTTCTTTAATGATTCATTGACATTTCCTTTCTCTTAATCCACCTTTCCTTCTTCACAAGTGCAACTTTTGTCTTTACAATAAACATTTACATGAATAATTTTGGCTTTGAGCTTTTTAAAGACAGCCCTTCTTCTGTTTCTCTGTTTCCTCATATAACAACTCCAGTAAGATTTTAGTCATCACTTTCAATGAAATGATTTCAAGACTACATTTATTCTTCCTCATGCAAAGTTTCTGAATTGTTCCATTCCTGTTCGCATTCATGATAGAGTGATGATGTCACTTTCCTCGTCTTGCTGGAAAGTTAATTTTGCAGTCCTCCCCTTCCCACCATGGCCCCACAGAGGCCCCCGTGTATCAGCTGTGCCTGCCTCTGGCCTCCCAGCCCCAGCACACCAGGCCTTTGTGGCCTCAATTGGTACTCCTGCCCTTAGTATGTAGCTTTATAATTTTATTTTGGAGTAGAATAAAACATAAATGAAGCTAATTGTAAATTGTGTTACTTTCCACTTATAAACTATTAAAAAATGAAAGAAAAATTCAGAAACTCTTGATCATAATATCTGAGAATGTAAGTTTACCCAAATTTGGGCGATGCATGTAGCCTGGAATATTTACTATGAGTTCAGTGTCCAGGGTTTTACAGAGTACTCCATCTTGGTGACTTCACAAAAAGGATATGAGAGACACAGTGTGTCAGCCACTAATGAAACAGTAAACCCTCTACAGTTCAGTGGTTGGCAGCAGACTATATTCCTCATGCAAGGAACTGTTTGTGGTAATTTCTTTCAAGTACAAGATATTCAAAATAGTAACAAGATATAGAATAGAAGAAAAAGATTTTAAGGGAAAGTTTTCTTGGAGATGTAAGGAAGCGCAGGGGATCTGCACGGCGCCTGGTTCTCAGATACTCAGCACTGGGAGTCTTTGGCAGGGCACCCAGTGGTGCAGGGGTGCCGAGTGGTGAGCAAGGCATTGCATATCCCACACCAAGTCCCAAAGGGAGATGCCTCCAGTGACCCCCTGCAACGCTAGGAAATTGGAAGGATGAAGCAAAAAATGTACAATTACTTTAAAAATATTGGTTGTGTGAGAATAAGAGTTGGAATCCCATCTGATTCCCTTTTCAGCCCAGAATCATTATTGCAAAGGTGAAACTGGGTCGAGCAAAAGTTGATCATAGGGACATGAAGGAGAAATAAACAGCGCTGGAACTAAGACAGACAAGGCCCTGCCGTGACCGCATTTGGAACAGGACAGGTTTGCCTCACCATCAAGGACATTTCTTATCTTTAATTCTCTTGCTTTCTGGAAAATCTTACTAAGATACTGAACCACTGTCTTGACTTAGCAATGTGCTTGAGCGTTTCCTATCTGGAATCGGCCACTGGTTTGTCCTGTTGAATCCGAGGAACCACAGCTCTCTCCAGCATGTTCACCCCCAAGAAGCAGTAAACTTAACTCTGATTTGACAACACTTGTGTTCCTTGATGTGTTTGGTTTGTGAACTTCAACATCAAAAAGGATAAAGATGAGGAATGCGTTTCAGTCTCAGTTCATGGTTAATTTAAATGTTGAAAAGCAATCAGGGTGAGAAACTTGGATCTAAGCAATGAAAAGTAGACAGAATTCGGAGCATATGATCTCTACCTATCAATCATCTACCTGTCATCTATGTGTCATCTATTATTGATCATCATCTATCTATGTATCTATCTATCATCTTTCTGTATCTGTTTAAAGTTTAGTTGAGGTTTGATCGTTGTACATATATAACACAAGATGATGTGAAGCCAGACTTTTTCATGGGTAACACATTTCTTGTGTTACTTGGGGCTGGGGACACAGTGAAGACCAAGTGTGCAGTTACTGCTCCCAGGAAACGTAATTCAGAATAAACAGACAATTCCAGAGCACTGCCACGACCAAGAGACATTCTAGATCACAGGGAAGAGTCCTGCGAGGGACCAAGAGGGCATCTGGAGGGGTTGAAAGACGAAACTACATTTTAAAGCAAAGAATGGGGACTGGCCAAGAAAGGGTGAAGCCGCTGGCGTCAGGTAACACAGGAACAGGGACAGAGTTTAACAGTGCAGACATGCGAAAGTATCCGCCTCTGTGGGAGCCTTTGCTAGACGGGGAGCGCCAGGCCCGAGTGAAGGGCAGGCACTGTGCTGAGGCAAGGGACGCACTGCAGAGACATTCGACAGCTAAAACTGAGGAGCCACTTTTGAGGTAAGAAAGGGGAAAACCAAGGAGACTCTGCGGTGTGCCGGGCAGTGCTTACTGGAGAAGCAGGTAGCACTTAAGATACCCAAATGCATAAGAGATCACGGGATTGGCTTACGGTGGGCAGCCCCAGGGTCAGGAGAGGGGGTGCAGAGGGCGTCTGCGCGCTGGAGGCTGAAGGTTGCATTCCACGGTCTGGAGCCCACTGCACTGTCCTGCGCGTCCGCTTCTGGAGGCCGAGGGGTCTGCCGTGGACACGGAAGAATCTACCACGGAAGGCTGAAGGTCCCAGGTGGAAGCTGCAAAGTCTGCGCCAGGAGCCCCGAGATGACGCCAAGCTGAGGGGAAGACCGGAGCTTCTCAGCAGAGCCAGCCCTCTGTCCCTCCTCGCTTCCCTGTTACCGTGTGCAGGCTGCTCCCCGGGGTGCGGGCAGCACTCACACATCTGCGCCCTCCTCCTGCGCAGGCTGGGGGTGTTACCCACCAGGGACCCTGGGCCCCCGCTGAGTCGCTCAGTGAAGTTTCTGCTGAGTCGCTCAGTGACGCTTCTGCAGATCTCAAGTTCACACAATGTACCTACTGTTACATGTGACTTTGCAGGCACAGCATGGACAGGTGACAGGGTTCGGTGGGTGGCTAGACAGTGGGGTGTAGTTTTTTTTTTTCTTTCTTTCTTTCTTTCTTTCTTTCTTTCTTTCTTTCTTTCTTTCTTTCTTTCTTTCTTTCTGCTGTGTTTGAATAACCAACTAGAAATGACTAGTGAGGAATTACAGATATGAAGTAGGGGCGCAGAAGAGAAATCTGAGCTGATACATGCATCCATTTGTCACCTGAGTACAAGTATTAGTTCAAGTTAGTGGTTTAATGAGATAATTCCTGAAAGTAAATAGTGTACATTTTTTTTTGAAGAGGACTAGATAGAATCCCGGAGAATTCTAATACTCGAGATTTAAACAGAGGAAGGGGAGAACATGTATGAATTTTAATCTTTTAAAATATTTGTTTTTCTTTTTGTCATCTTTCACTTCCTCTTTCTCCCCTTCTTTTTCCTCCATTATTTCTGTCATTTTCATCTCTTTTTCTTCCCCTTCTTTAGCAACTTTAACTAGGTCTGACATGGGGTGGAAAGAACAGATTCACTCAGGGTCAGTGACGTGACATGCTGAGTGAGACATGACTGGGGACAAAGGACAGAAGGACTAACAAAAAGCTAAGTCCAGGTAGAAAGTGAGGCTGGGGGTGAAGAGGGGAGCTGTGGATGAGAAGAACATGGGAAATGAGAGGACCTCGGAAGAGCCATTGCTGTACAGAATGAGAAGTAAGAGAACTGAGAGATGACTCCAACTGTAGAGAAATGAGATGCCAGTGGTCTGGGTGATGCAGACGTCACAGGCCAGCTGCGGAGATGACAGGGGGACAGAGCATGCCCGAGCTGGAGGTGCCCTCCCTGCAGACACCTAGCCATGTGCCTGGGTACTAAGGGAACACTGTGAGATGACCAATTCGAGAGACACAAGGGTGGCGAAGGCTCCAGGGGATGTTTAGACAAGAGGGAAGGTCACAGTGGTGCATAGGAGGTAAGAAGGCAGCAGAGAGGAGGCCCAGGTCCCTCTAGGGCAAGGAGGGTGAAGCAGGGTTCTGGGGAAAATGCTGGTGACACAGGAGAGGAACGTGTCAGATCATGGAATTGGTCTGCAGAGCGTGTGTTAAATCTGAAACTGAGCCAGGGAATGGAGAGCGATTTTTCTCTTCAGTTTTCTGGGCTCAAAGTTCCCAGTGAACTCTGATGAGAGTTCATTTCATTTCATTTCCAGCGCTGATCCTGGTCCTAACCCTACGAGGATCCCAGGCAGGAAGCGGTGCGGTTTCCTGGGAAGGTGGGCCTCGCGGGTCCTGTGGCTCTCATCGCCCCGGGGGGCTGGGCAGGCTCCTTGAGGGGCGCGACTTCTCCCGGTGTCCTCAGGGTAGTCCAGTTGTACATCAGCACCAGTCTTGCCAGCTTAGGTTGCTGGGCGCTCTCACTGATGCGGCCGTCCCATCTGTCCTCAGCTCAGGACCACGGTCAGCTCCAGATGGACACACTCCTGGGCCTGTCTTCTGTCAGAGCCTCCTTTGCCCTTACTTCCGGCCACTGTGTCTAACTGCTGGGAAACCAACTGTGACTTTATGCCTCCGAGGACTTGAGTTCTAGAGGTGATGGACAGGCAGTGTCCTGGGACCCTTGGTGTCCTTGACACCAGAGCTCTGTGGCAGGGCCAGGCTGCATGTGCCCAGCATGGAAACTTGCTCTCTAGTCTTCTCACCCCAGACCCACTGCTTCACTCCAGATCATCCCTGATGGAGCAGGCCCCATGCACCCTTGTTACGGGAGCCAGGGAGAAGGAAACCAAGCCCTGGAGAAAGAAGATGCCACCCGCACCCCAAGAGGAGGCGCGGAATCCCTCCGGGAGGCCCTGCAGAGGCCCAGGTAAGCGGCTGTGGTCCTTATCTACCAGGCCATGTAAGGCTGGGGGGTGCAGAGTGCACTTGGGGAAAGTGGAAACCGCCTGGGAGGGGGTTACAGTGTGCTGAGCCCCACGTGCCCTGGCCTTAGGTACAGTGATCAGGGTTTCAGAGACAGAGGTCCAAGGGGTGCCCTGCATTCCAGCAGCATCTGCGGACTCAGAGGCTGATCTCTGACTTCAGAGTGGCTCTTCTGGTGGGTGGCCTGTGGCCTTGAGAGCAAATGCCCTGTGTTCATGCCCAGAATTTTGGGGGACAAAGAACACTGATTTTCATGGGCAGAGCGGAGTCACCCCACAGACCTGCTGAGAGCAGCGCCGTGGATGAGCAGCTCAGAGGATTTGGATTGTGAAGCAAAGGAAGAGGGGGACTGCCAGGGAAAGGGTGCCAGAGTCCTGGAGTTGTGTGGGAACCTGGGGTGTAAAGCACGTGGGGTTGGCATGGGCGTGGGAGGAGGGACCCTCAAGGATGCCAAGTACCGGAGGGGAAAGAGCCCCGTGCAGCGTGGCAGGGACAGAGAGTCCTGCAGGATGGCCGGAGGCACTGGGAGAAGGGATGGGGCGCGTTGTCCCCAACTTCCCCTCACCACTTCCTGTCCAGTCCTGGGAAGCCCCAAACTGTCATGCTGGCCATGTGCCCTGTCCAACCCAGCTGCTGCCTTCCCCAGTAATTCCCAGGGCTGGGCTGGGGGAGGATGAAGCTTTGATTACATTGATTGGGATATTCTGGCGCTCTCAGTGTGGCAGCTGGGATGCTCTTCCGATCGCGTGTGAGCAAAGGAGCTGCCAGTGTGTAGGAGTGACTAGGGGCTGTGGGATGAGAATTAGCTTCACCAGGGCAGCGTGGAGAAGGGATCTAGTAACTCTCAGCTCTGACCGTTGTAATTCCTTCCGCATGCTCTGCACAGCCTTTTTGAAATGCATAAGTTCATTTTTGTTCCTTGGTAATAAGAGATTCAAAGGTCTCAGGCTAGACTTGATTAAAATGCGTACTGATATTCTGGTGAGACGCATAGAGTCAGACTTAAGAACGATTATCCTGGCAAAGTTAGGAATCGCACCTCCTGCATTGACCTGGGGGTCTCCCCTGCCACCTCTCACCGCATACCTGGGGTCTGCGCATGATCGCAGTGCTGGAGGTGGGAGTCCTAGGTACTTCGCAGGGACGAGAAACTGCCGCTGCTTATTACGCTGTCCTGTCCCTAAGGGGCCTGGCCACTACCGCCTGTCCAAGGGCCTCTCCTCGGCAGGCAGTCGGGTCTGCAGCTCATTGGTGGTACCTGGGAGGCTGCTTGTGGGGCCAGCCGAAGCTCCTCAGAGCAGTCGCAGCTCCACGGCTGGTCAGCACGTCGCACTGCAGGATGCTCAGGACCGGGCACCCGGTGACCTCGAGGGGACACACACTTCCTCCTGGCTGGTTCGCCTGCCGGTCCCGGAGACTTCTGCTCACACTGCTGCCCCCGTGGAAACTCACCGGGACCTGCAGGCTCACTGGGATCCCTCTTTCAGCAGCGCCATGTGTGGGCTCAGTATCGTCTTCTGACTGTGATGGTTTTGAGAGGGTTTCATCGTGGAACGGTGGCCTGATAGTAACTTAAGGGTGTGAGCTGTGCTGGGGGTGGGTGGATAAGCTTGGCAATCAGTTCAGTCTATTTTATTTGCATCGCAAATTCTGCAATATTATGCCATAAATATTTCAATTGGACCAACACACAGAATCCTTCATAAACTTTTTTTTTTCCTTGTTAAAGGGACATTTATTGAACATCAGAACCCGACTGAGCACCTGGACCGGGCCCCGCCCCTTGGTGAGCGGCCTCAGCTCCGGCTCCTCATTCCTGAGGGTCCTGTGGGAGGTTGGTGGTGAGGCCGTGGGACAGCTCCTCCAGCAAAGGGTCTGCTAGGGGACACAGGGCACAGCACCGGGGCGCGGGTGCATCTCGCTGTGTGTTTATTCATGCCAGGGAGGAGACGGTACAGTGACATTCTGCTGGAATTTACAGGCAGACCGAGGTGTCACCTCGTGCATGCTCAGGAACGCTGTTAATCAGGACCATGAGCGGGTGCAGGGCTCTAGCCTTTTAGGGCTTTGCTTCTTTGATCAGCGCTTCTGACTTCATAAACATGAAGCTCATCAACCACATTCCTACCCAAATCTCCTGGTAAACTTGGGGATAATATGGCTTCACAGGAACCCAGATATTTTTAACTAGGCTTTGAAGCATCTGGGCAGGATCCACCACCTAGGCTGCTCTGTGCCCGGCGCACTCTGGGAGGTCACTCACTGCGATAAACATTTTTTGAAATTTTATTTCACTTTAAAAACTGGGACAGTAACAATGATATCTGAACTATTAAGAACTTCTGATGTGTTTCTGATTTTTACCAAGAGCCATTTTAAAGTTTATGTCACCACTTGACCTAAGTGTTCAGAAGTCAGCTCTAAAATACAGTTGACAAAGTAACACTTAAATGGGTTTCTTCTGGGAGGAGAATGTTCTGGTTATTTTAAGAATTACTCATTGGACAGGAAATTGCTCAGTATTCAGCGTCCACTGGGTGGCTGGGCACCATGTGCTGGACCTGAGTGGGTCACTCCAAGCGGCTGAGTCACTTGGGTCCCCAAACTACAGGGGATCCATCGGTAGGTGGTGTCCTGACCACTAGATGGGGCTGTGAAACCTTTTGCATTATTAAGAGTTCTTGCAAACATTGGCTTTTTCCTGAAGGAAAAAAAAAAAAATTGCTAACACATTTCTGAGGAGAGTTTTTCCCTCCCCCTTTAACCTCATCGTCTGTTGAAGGCGAAGAATATGCCAGGGTCTCTGTCTAACGACAAGGCAGCGCCACGGTAATGACAGGGAAGGGTCATCGCTCCATTTTCTTCACCCGGAGTGAACTGTCTCTCTGCTCATCGGAGGTCCGTCCTGGTGCCCAGCTGGGGGCCCTCCCTCCCTCCCCTGCCTGCCACACCTGCTGGTCCCAGGCAGGGCTCACTGATGTCCTCTCCGGTGGGACCCAGGAGGCCGTGGAAATGCGACTCCCCCGGAGCGACTGCGTAAGCCACCAACACTGTAGCATGCGCAGGTGGTGCGTTCCCTTTGCTCTGCTCAGCTCCCTGTGCAGATTAACCACTTCACTGTCCTCTTCTGGTCCTGGTGACGGCGGAGTGAGGGCCCTGCACAATGATTAGGCTGCACACGAAGCACTGATACGATTCCAGTGCTGGGCTATTTAATGCGCATCTGTCCTAATAAAGAAAAAATCGTTTCAGTTGGATTTAGAAACAATGGTCTCATCATATCGGCTTTGTTCTTAGATTTACCCCGAGCTCCTCCACCAGAACAATCTTTAAAGATACTTTGTCGCATCCTCAGCGCAGAGCCATGATATTGTGTAAAAAGTAACTGTTCAATTAGTTCTTATTAGATAAATGAAAGATTCATGACACTGTGATCATATTTTATATTATGGAAACTTTTCAATTTCATTTCTTTTATTATTACCCAGATTTTAATTTATTACATTATCATAAAACTTCGAATAACAATTATATTTTGAATTTCAAGATGCGACATTCCATTATTGAAGGAGATTTAATAATTTATAATCTTAGGGGTTAGGTATTTAAATAAGAGATTCATAGACTGGAGTCATTATAATTGAAGATTTTTAAAAAATGTAAGTTCAGATAAAAATTGGTAATGAGCAGAAGAAA
The DNA here is from genome assembly GCA_004027455.1 of Hydrochoerus hydrochaeris. Taxonomy (NCBI): domain Eukaryota; kingdom Metazoa; phylum Chordata; class Mammalia; order Rodentia; family Hydrochaeridae; genus Hydrochoerus; species Hydrochoerus hydrochaeris. The sequence continues at coordinate 7,401 of PVLA01015099.1, read as the reverse complement.
TCTTCAGTCATCTCTGTTTGATGGAGAGTCTGTGAAGAAAGGCAGAACCAGAAGGTTTTTAAAATGTAGACGGTTTTGGTGGAGTGAAGACTGGGGCTAGGGAGATTCTACTGGTGCCTCCTGGCTTCTAAAACAAGACAGATAAAGAATCGCCCACTGATCTCTGTTGGCGTCAAGAATGACTTGATACAAATGTAGAAACTAAACAGAGTCTATTTTACTTCTGAGAGTAAATATAACCTCAATTTCCCTTCAGTCTATAAAAAAACTTCTAAGACATATGATGATACCTGGGGTAACAGAATCATTTTTAAATGTATATATATTTCATTTGCAAAATGAAATGAGCATAGATCCTAGATTTTGACAGCAAGATAAACTCACATCAGAAAGTTCAGAAAATGCAAAGTCTCAAATGAGAAAATGAGAATTATCATAATTCTATCTTGTGAAGAAGAAGAAGAGGCTTTTAGAGCTGTATGGACTTATGCACTAACTATACTGATCTAATTTGATTTTGCTTCTTTTTCTGATAATATTTAGAAAAAACATAATTTGTCTTCTAACTACAAAAAACTCTATTCTACTGATGTATGATAATAATTTTGCCAGGTGTGTATTGTGGACATTTGAATGATTTCTTAATCTTAACCATTTATCAATACTACCATGATTTTAATATAATCAATACATGGTGAAAGTCTACTTCAGAATAATATATTACATATTAACTGCTATGTAATATTCCAAGGTAAAACATTTATGTTTACTAGAGGAGAACCCAGGCACAGAACAATGAATGGAGCTGTCAGCTTGGTGACCACCGGGCCTAAGGCTGCGTTACAGCGCGCGGAAGCATCAATGTGCAGGTCCCGGTGTGTCCCCGGCCTGCCTCACAAGCATTTCACGCTTTTCTCTCTTGGCTGCAGATTTTCTCAGGGTCCCATTTGTAGCTGAGTGCCTGGACACCCAGCCTCTTTCTCCAGGGCTCACAGAACACGATGGGCTAAGTTGGGGTATGCGCACTAACAACGTACTGCCAAGCAGCTGCCATTGCCTGGCTTCACCCTGTATAAATCCAGCTTTTCATTATTTAGAAGAGTTTCTGAGATAATCCCGCTTGTATTTCAACTTAAATCCAGACTTACAGAAAACCTGCGAGGGTCCTGGGGGGGTTGAATCCACACCCATAGCCGACTTCCAGCCGTGCCTGCTTGACCCTGTCCCCCACCCCGGTGGCCCCTCTCTTCCTTCCTGCCTAGCTTCGCCTATGTGGCTGGCAGGGCCACCCCCATGTCATGCTGTGTCTCTTCCCGCTGTGCCCCGTTAGCCGTTCCGATGCCCAGACCTCACTCTCTTTACTGGTGATTTTTTATCTCAGGTCACTTAGTTAAAGCGCTGTATCTCCAAGATACAGATTTTTACAGAGTTTTCTTTGTGATGAATATCTACTTTATATGCAGCTAGAAGACACTTTGAAACTATGTAAATTTAATTTCCTCATTGACTTTCGCTCACTAGTCTTACCATCCACTGGCGAGTCTGGCCTAAAATAGTGGCTATTATGCTTCTGCCCACGGCAGTCTTCCCCAATACCCCTTACTTACCTAAAATACCAACTAACACCATCAACCTTTATTTTGCTGCTCAGTTTGCTACAAATTTAGTCGGTGGAAGCACTTTTAGATAGTTTCTGTCATTATTCTGACATGTCCCATCATTCAGTGAGGACCTTATTTCCTGGCATCTCAATGTGTTCCAGGCTTATTTGTATTTCTCCTGGTCCATCCCTGACTCAACTCAACGTTCGCTAATGAGTCCCGGTTCCCGTTAGTGGGGAGTGGTGCTCCGAGCCCGAGATGTAATCCGCTCGGTGCACCCGCCGCGGGCCCTGGGGCGCACTGATTGGCCCCGGGAGGGAGGAATGTGCAGTCCTGCACCCACCTCTCACAGTAAATTCACCTAATAATGCCAGCAACCACAGTCCAAGCTCAGAATCCAGTCCAACTTTTCTGCTATCTGTATCTCTCCTTTTCTGTATTTCTCCTTTTCTGTTTTCGCTTTTGCTGATGGTAAGAAACCTGATTTCTCATTTGCTTTTTTCCTAAGAACCCCGTTGTTAATCAGCTGCTGCCCAAATCCCTGTCATGTGTTAGTCCCGACCAGAGCCCCATGAAAATCCCCAGTGTAACCCTGGAGATGTCGTGGAATACTTAGGGGGTGAGTAGGTCATTAAAGGAGATAAAAGCCTGGCCCCAGGAGATGCATTCTGCTATCCCAGCACTGGAGGGCTTAGTGCGAGACTTTGTCACAAGGCGAGGTACTCTCGCTATGCAGTTCAGGATGGCCTTGAGCTCACTTTATAGCCCAGGTTGGCCTTGAACTCACAGTGACCCTCCTGCCTCAGCCTCGAGAGTGCTGGGATTACAGGCATGAGCCACCACATCCAGCTTCTTCTGCTTCTGGTCCTGAGCTGAACCTGACAGAGGCCCCTCTGGGAGCTGAGCAGATGCTGTTGTCAGCCTCCTTGGCTATCAGCAAAACAAACATCTTTTCTGTCTAAACTATGCAGTTTTAAGGGCTCCGTCACAGCAGCATCAGCGGCAGGACTGATGGGCTCTTTCCAGCTGCTTCCGTGACCTACTGGAGGCGATGCAGGACAGAGGAAGAGTGAGGTGAAAGCTCTCCGTGAGTTTGGGCTAAATTACTCAGTCAGAAGAAAGGAAGGAAGGAAGGAGGGTGACAAAATGTCAGTGGATTAAAAGTTTGGTTGGCAACAATGTTTTACCTTCAATTTTCTTTGAATGATGTTAACTCAGCCAAAGGAGACACAGAACATTTGAAGAGCACCATTTCAGTCTCTAAAGCCCAACTGAAGTCAACATCGGACGAATGATCTGAGAACTTAGGCCCTTTGGCTTCCAAGTCATGACTTTCCTTTCATGATTTGAGCAGAGCTGCCCCAAACTCCAGGGTTACAGGGCCAGTGTGCTTAGGTTCACCTATAATTCATTTGGATCTGGTCGGATTTGTTTAAATTATATTCAGATATTAATGTCCACTACTAGGAAACAGACTTTCAAGTTTTTGAGTTGTCTGCACTCAGGAAGATGGGATTCTTTCACAGAACACCAAAGACAGCCAAAGTGTTTTGATTCCTATCTGAATAAATTGAATCAAATTAAGTCACCATCCTCATTCATCAATAAGGGACATGACTGGGGATTGAGAGCTGATACAGGACCTGAAGCATCCACCTTTCTGTCAGTGAGCAGAATCATTATCAAACTCTGCAGTAGCACAAAGGAGCCAGTCACAAAGGAAAAGGAGACACAAAAACCTTGCAGAAAGCTGAGTACTGCTTTGTAAGAATATCACACATTGAACTGCAAAGAAAGGAAAATATTTTTCAGTCAAATTCAGTTATTGACATTATGTTAGAAGGCTAAAATAAATGGGAGGCAGGCTTGCGTATATTGCTTTTTCCAGTTGGTTTATTTAGAAAGCTTGTCACAAAAGATATTATATCTCATATTGTTTATCAATATTTCAAACAAAGAAAATTGGATATTGTGCAGTGGTATGTTACACAGCTTTGCATCGGTAGATTTATTTATTTGTTTTAGGTGCTATTCTACTTCCTTAAAGAACAGTCGAAAATATGACCTCAATATATATAAAACCAATAGGATGAACTGATAAATGACCCTGGCCTCCCTCACTGATCGCACATGGAGCATGAGGAAGAAAATAAACATGTTCAGCACACATACATATTTGTAAACTATCTCTGATGGTGCTCAGTTTCACTAGATGAAGGAGGTGAGGGTGGAGACCAAGGTCATTTCATCTGGAAACATTAACTGCTGCAGATTAACGCTAAGGCTTCATGCATCGGAGGGAAGATGAGAGGCATTGTTTAGTTTCATTTCTTCTTTTAAGAGTCTGTTTTATGAACGTATGTTAATTGTGCGTATTGACGAGATGGACAGTGCTATCTACTCTGCACCCCCCACTATTTTTGCAAATATCATCTCTGAATTCCGGGGAGGGGCTGCTTGTCTTGCGGCCTTTGCTCTCTGGTGTCCTTGCTGGGACCTGAGTCCTGTCGTGCAGTGGAGGCCACGGGTCAGACCCCACCCGAGGTCCTGGGTTTCATGTAGGAGCTGCTGGAGCTTCAGACTTTTCCTTCTAAAATTTAGTCTCTAAAGTTTCCTTATCCTTAGCAGGTTGATGTTTGTTCACAGCACTCAATGTTAAAGAATGTCATCGGTTACGTAGCACCACTTACTTTGTTGTAATATTTATAGTACAAAATAATATAAACATAACATTCTCTATTCCATCTCTCCCTGATTCCTAATCCTGGGGGCCTGAATATCCATCTTGACATTTGTGGAGTGTGCCTCAGGGAACACCCTTATGCTTCTATTTCTTGGTTTTTTAAAGCTTTTTAAAAAGAATCTTCTGAGATGTATCGCTGGGGGTGGACTTGAGGATTCACTGAACAGGCATATTTCCTGGCACATTGTCAGAATAGGAATTACTATGCCTCCTGTCATCCCCTTAAGTTTATTTGGTAGAGGTAATATTTTACTTGACCTTAGAGAAAATCGTCAGGTAGTTTACTTCCTGCTTAAAAAATATCTCTGAGTTTGATAATTAGTAGGTCTGACCTAAATGACTGCGAAGCTCTTAGACTCCTGTAACTCAGGGCTCCTTCCACCTGCCTTGGCTTGTCCTCAGCTGTCAGCGTGTGCAGTTTTGCCCCAAGAAAAGACTTGGTGAGATTCTTCATCCTCTGGGCTCTGTCCTGACCTCTGCTCCCCACCCTGGAGGTCCTACACCTCTTCCTCATTTTCTAACCCTTGAGTGTCAGATCCTGATATAGGAATGAAAGCAAAGAAGAAATTTCTGGGCTAATAATAAGGCATGGCTCCTTTACACTCTGGGTTAAATGTAGACCAAACTGCACTCTTGTGAGATTATTTCATGGATTCTTTTGACATTTGTCCCAGTTGAAATTCACTGATCTGGGCTTCAGCTCCTTTAAACTGGAGTCGGTTCTGTCTTGGAAGCTGGACTTCCTCCTGACCCTTCTGGCAGGGCCCAGCTCACCTCCCACTGAGCATGGCTGACATCTGCCCCCAGCCTCCTGCGCATGTGCGGGGAAAGAGTGAAGCTCTGTCTCTGCTGGAGAGAAGGAACAACACTTCCGTCCAGTGCTGCAGGAGGAGGGACTCCAGCGTGGCACCACACCTCTCCACAGGCCCTCACCCTCATTTATTTCCCTCTTTAATTGATTTACAACCTGCTATTAGGCCAAATAAAGGTTGAAAGCCTATTCTCAATCACATTTTGGAAAACATGAGCATATTATTTAGAACCTCAGCTCAAACTGAGAATCATAACACACAAATGTGGTATCTGATTGTTAGTATTTCTATGCACTTTGCTCTGTGAAAGCTGAGAGCATGGTTTTCCCTAGTGGGTTCTCTCTGCCTGCTTCCTTTGCCGACCACGTACCCGGAGTTATTCTGTACTTTGGCATCAGTCACTAGTCAGTGTACACACTGTGGGTATGAATATCTACAGTTGAGTCACAAATACTTTTCAGCTTTCTCATGCCATATACTTTTTCTTTGACTTTTTAAAAACTTTAAAAATTGTTCAGGCCTCCATCACTAACTAATTCTACAGCATCCCAACCAATGTGTACACGTTGCTTTGATATGCTCCAAAGCATCAGGAGATTACATGTTGCTTTGAAATGCTCCAAAGCATCAGGAGAAGCTGCCAGCTGCATTTTGTGGAAGGACCCTTCACACTCACTCCCAGGTGGGCTGCTCTGTCCAGAGCCCAGCTGCATTTCTTCTAGCCTTGTCCCCACAGCATTCAGGTGGACCTTCCTCTCTCTTGATTTACTCACCAATATTTTGAGTTCATGGGAGGTTTACTTTTGATATTTTGTGGTCTACAATGTCTCTATTCAGCCTTCCCCTCTGCTTGATAGCAGACCTTCAGGGATATTTAATTAGCTTAAGTTACTTGTACATGTGAGTGGGGACCCTGTACTATTTCCATACCTGCAATGATAAATCCAAACACCGTTTCCACTTCCCTGCTGCTTGCCTGTGTCTGCAAATCACAGCTCTGCCTTCAGGCTGACGTTTTCCAGCTTCTGTGCGGAGAACTGGTGTGCTCACCACCTGAGCCTGGCTCATTTCACTCGGTTCCGCCCACCCCGCCAGCACTGCAGCATCACCGGGGTTCACCCTTCTTTATGCCAAGCAGCTCTCCTTGCAGGCGGGCCCTGCGCGCTTTCTTCATCTCCTGCTCTGCGGGTGGAAACAGGCGTCAGCATCTTGCTGTGCTGAGCTGCGACTGCACAGCACCAAAGGCGTGGTCCTCCTGGCCGCAGTGAGATGAAGCCCAGTGACTTCCGCCCGCTGATTACGCTGGTCACCCCGGGCCCTGCCCTTTAAAACTGGCAGCTCTGGCCTCGGCCCTGGAAGTAAAGCTGTGCTCCTTGGGTCACTGCTCTCCCTCTGCCCTGAGCTTTTCCTTTTCTGGAGTGCAGCCTGTTGGAATCCTCCCGGGGGGCTTCTGGTTTTCTCAACCTTTCAGCTCCCAACTTCGTCTACGCTTCTGTTGTTGTTTCTAATACCTGAAAAGTTCTCTCAACTTTTAAATTCAATATTTTTTACTGAATTTTTGTCAAACTTCCATACAAATATTTTATAAGACGCTGTTTGGCTTTTTGGAGTACTCTCGTGTAAGGCAGCCCAGCACGCGGGTGTTTAACTTGGCTGTAAATCCGTCTTCTCTTCTCCACAGGTCTGCCCGCCGTGCTTCCCCGAAGAGTTTTCCCTGCTGTCCTTCATTTTGCCCTCTTGCAGGCTCTTTTTGCACTGTAGGGCTCTCTCCAGTCTGTGTCAGTCAATTCCTTTTCTGTTTCGCTCCAGCCTGGGCGCTGAGATGCTGTCTGATATTCTGCGTACACGCGTGTGGTGTGAGCGTGTCAGTCACTTTGACAGGAATATCCCCAAGTTAAACGTTTGGCACCCTTAGTTACATAGTCAGTTACAGAAGAGTTAAATTGTGGAGTTTTTCATCCTGTCACATGATGTATGATCAAAATGAAACACAAACTTGGAAAATAGGAGGAGGAGTAGGAAGAGGAATATGGAGCTACCATAAATAGTACAGAAACATTAGATCCAGAGGGCGAAGTGAGTATAAAAGAAAGGACAGAAGAGAAATCCAAAGAAAAACACAGATGAACAACAAAACTGGGGAAACCTAGAAAGGGTTTAATCATCATTGATTAAAAAATATTCATGAAATGTGCGGCGCCCTTTTCCGTCCATGCCGCGTCCTAGTCCATCCACGCCTTGTGAC
>PVLA01015098.1:0-27000 GCA_004027455.1 Hydrochoerus hydrochaeris | reverse complement strand
TGTTTTGCATTTACTTAAGCACTATGGGCTTAGAACACTATGGGCCAGTATACAGTTTACGTAGGGCTAGAACACTATGGGCTACTATACAGTTTACTTAGAACAGTATGGACTAGTATATAGTCTATTTTAGAGAATGTCCCATGAGAAGCTGAGAAGAATGTGCATTCTGTTGTTGTTGTGTGGAACACTCTGTATGTGTCTATTAAGGTCACAAGATTGTTCACAAGTTTGATTCAGTTCCTTTATTTCTTTGCTGATTTTCTCCCTCGTTGATCTGTCTCTTTGTGTTGATAAGGTGTTAAGGTCTCCTGTTATAATTGCATTATTGCTTATTTGATTTTTCATTTCTATTAATACTTGTTTTTTATAGTGGGGTGTTCCCAAATTTGGTGCATATATATGTAACACTGTGATCTCTTGAAGTTTTCCCCTAACCAGTATGTTCTGACCTTCTTTATCTCTTTTGATCATTCTTGATTTGAAGTTCACATTGTCTGCAAACAGAATAGCTACCCCTGCTTTTTTGGGGGGGTGGTTCCTGTTGCATGAAGTATTGTTTTCCATCCTTTGACTTTCAGTCTATGAATTTCCTTTTGGGTTAGATGGGTTTCTTGTATACAGCATATGGCTGGGTGTTTCTTGATCCATTCTGCCAGTCTGTTTCTTTTAGTGAATTGAGGCCATTTTCATTAATGTAAATATTAATATTTACATTAATGTAAATATTAATACAAATATGTATTGGCTTATTTTTGTCATGTTATCTTTCTGCTGTTGGTTCTTTACCCTTCCCCTCTGTTTAATTCTTTGCACTGCTTGGTGGTTTCTTTCTATTGGCGTTCTTGAAGTCATAGTTTTTTTTTTATGTCTATCTAGAATATTTTTCAGTAATCTTTGCAGGGCTGGGTTAATGGTCATGAAGTTGTTCAGCCATTTTTTTGTTGTGGAAGTATCTTATTTCTCCATTGATCTTGAAGGATAGTCTTGCAAGGTACATCAATCTGGGTTGGAAATCATTTTCCTTAGGATTTGAAATACTTCACTCCATGCTCTTCTTGATTTCATTGTTTGTGTTGAGCACTCTGCCATGATTCTGATGGGCCTCCCTTTATAGGTGATTTGTTTCTTTTCTCCAATAGCTTTAATATTCTGTTCTTATGTTGAATTTCTGGGATGTTGATTATTACAGGTCTGGGTGTAGATTTATTTTGCTTATGACTAAGTGGAGTTCAATATGCTTTACTTGTCTGTATGTCAGTTTCCTTTCCCATGTTTGGAAAATTTTCAGCTATTACTTCTGTAAATAGTCTTTTGATGTCTCATCTTCTTTTTCCTTTATACCTATTAATTTATATTGTTCTTCTTTGCATCATCTTGCAATTGTTGAATTGCCATTTCCTGATTCCTTGTTACTTTTAAAAGATCTTTCCTTTCCTGTTCACTAGCTACAATCTTGTCTTCAAAGTCTGAAAATCTATCTTCACATTCATTGAGGCAGTTTGGCCAGCTTTCAATGGAATTTTTTTATTTCCTGGTTATCTCTTTGAATCTTTTTCATGCATTCTCATTCTTTCTTATATTGTTCATTCGAGGTTTCAATTGTTTTGCAGTGTTCCTCTATTTTTTTAACTGTCTTCTTTTGACGTGTTAAGCATTTCTTTTGTTACATTTATCACTTCTTTTATCTGGGAGATTGTGATCTGAGTTCCTTTATAGCTTCGTGGAGTTGTTTCTTGACTTCAGTTGCTATTATTTCAGAAGTTTTAAGTGCAAGGCTTACATTTTCTTTTATGTCTGCTTTTCAGCTGGTTTGGGATGGACTGGAGGTTTATGATTGGATTTTGCTCTTTTGTGATTTCCTTGTATTCCCCTTGGGCAGTTGAATGCAAAGTCTCAGTTGTTTCTTGGGTTGAAGACAGCTGACTGTACTGCAGGGAGTTTCCCCAGTTGAGTAGGGGATGTTAGGCAGTCCTTACCAAGTCCCTAGTGGCTCAAAGTCTCCCCAAAGTGGGTGGGGTGGGCTGGGTAGACCTTCAGCACATCCCACATGGTTCACCAAAGCTTTTTGGCTGCTTAAGGTCACTGAGCTGGGCCCTACCATGTTCTGAGTGGTGTATTAAGGCTGAATGGTATGTGGAGTACACTGGGCAGGGCTTCAGCTCATGATACACAGTGCACCAAAGCTCTTGGGCTTCTTGGGGTCACTGGGTGGGACCCAACCAGGTTCTGAGCAAGGTCCTGGGGCTGCACAGCTTGGTAGAGTTTGCTGTGGAGGCTTCATTAGGTCATGCCACTCAACACATGGCAACTCCTGGCTACCTTGGAGTCGCTGGGCAGGGCCAACCAGGACCTGAGTGACAATCAAAAGGTCATGGACAGTTTGGGGCTGCTGGGCAGGGCCCTACCAGGTTCTGAGCAAAGTTCTGTGGCTGTACAGTTAAGTAGGGATCACTGTGGAGGCCTTCAGGTCGCCAAGCTGAACTTTTGCTCACGATATCCGAACACTGTAAAAAGACTGGAGGCTAAAAATAACATGTTTGGGACCTAATTAAAAAACTGTGAGTTAGGTTGGCCTTTCCTATATAAGGGAAAACAGAATCAAGACTATAACGGGGACAAGGTGAACAAAGTAATGTTGGAAAATGTGATTCAACAGAGAAAAACTATAAAGACTTCCTCTGGATTCAGGACAATGACAGTAACAACAGCTAATGCAACAGAGCACAGTCATTCTGTGTGATTCTTAGTCCAGACACACCATGACTCACCCTCACATTTCCTAGTTGTGTCAGTTTAAGCAGATTCCACCTTATCTTAAGTGGGGATAATGACATTGTGACACCTCCTTGGGTTGTATGAAAACTGTAAGATCTTGTAGGTAAAGAGCTTAGTACCATTCTCCCTAAGAGCTACTGAAAGGCTTTTTGGATTTGGGGCATAGTTGTTGTCAGCTGGATACCAGGAGGTTGTGCTCTTCACCTCACTCTGTCTTACCCATAAATGTGCAGTAAGGAGAAGGATTCCTCCAGGAGGAAAAAAGTTTTTGCAGATTTATTAAATAATCTGATGATCAGAGGTAGCCCTAATTGAAGCAATGGAATGGGGAAGAACTACTGATCAGTAGAGAAGCAGATTATGAACTGGTTGCTCTCAGCTTAATATCAGGGCCCACCAGAACTAAGAAAGCCTTAGAAAAAAATATGCATGTCTGTGTCTGTGTGCATGTGTGTGCTCAAAAAACCTAAAACATAGTATTCCAGACTCAGTTTTACTCTGAACACATGGGGTCTACTTAGCACAAAAGAAAAAATGACCTTCATCTCAAGGAAGCAGCACAAGATAGGGCTGGAGTGGATCAGGAAGGGAGGACAGATAGCCTCTGCATTGACATGACTACAAATGTGATCAAAACACTCAGAGGAACTAGGTCTGTCACTGAGGTCAGACTTAACACTTCTTACAGTCTTTCCGAAGGCCAGGAAGTTCAATATTTACAGGTTTATATCTGGTAAAGGTCTTCATGTTGTATCATCCCAAGCAAAGGTGGGAGGTCAAAAAAGTAGGGGCTGAACCTGACCTTTTCTTGTAAATTCATTCCAGAGATAACAGCCTTAATTCATTCACAAAGGCAGAGCCATCATGACTCTATCACAAAAGAAGGCACATTTGATCTCATAATCTACCCAAAAAGAAAACTGAGAGTCAATACCAAATGACATTTTGTAGACATAGAACAAGAGTCTTTTATGAGTCTTTCGCTGCAGTGGTGACATATTAACCATCATTATCAATTATGAAAACTGGCTTGAGGACTGTTGACAGTAATTAATATTTCCAGAGCTGTGCTGGCACTGTAACTAACAAGTAATTTCAGCCACGGAGACATCTGCTAATTAGAAGACAATGGTTTCCAGCTTTCCACTGCTTCTTTGACCTGTGCATACCATGTAAATAAAAAGTTGAAAAAGAATAAAGCTGAAATTCCTGTGTTGGAATAATATTTAGAAACCTCAGGGAAGAATCAAGATAAAAACAAACTTGATCCTCGGCCAAGACTTTTCCTCAAAGGTCTAGAGTTATCTCTGTTGCTCTCTTTACTCCCACAGTGTTGAGCAAAGGATTGCTGGAAAATAAGTAGTAATGAGAACCAGGTTGAATCTTGACCTTTTACTCTGCACCAGTCTCAAATGACTCCATGCTGCAAGCTCAAATTTTTGGAACCAGGAAGGAAAGTAGAAGCTAAAGAGAAAGTATGGGAGAAGTTGGGAATATATTCTGGATCTGTGGTTCTCAAACTTGCCTGCATCTTGGAGTAAAGTATGAGTCTTAAAACATACTGATGCTAGGTCTTACCAAAAGTGATTCTGATTTCAATGAAATGATGTGTGGCCTGAGTATTAGGATATTTTCCAAGCTCACTGAGGGATGCAGTTGTTTTAAATTGTTTGTGTGTAACCTTGCAACAGGAAGGGGGAATTAACTTACAGTTATCTCTTATTGGGCAAGAAACATAACCAGATTTACCCTGTAAATATGTTAGTTATGCTGCCCTGAAAAGATTGGGTTTGTAGAAGTCAGTCCTGGAAGATGCTGGAATAGCAAAAGAAAATGAGATTCTGAGCCCAGGCAAAGAGTAAAGGCTGGACAGAAGGAAGGAATAGGGCTTTACAGGAATTAGGGCCCAGCATGGGAAGACAGGCTGTCACTGGACAGAGTTCCCAAGAAGGCACGTAAATCCTTCATGTTGAACAAACACGTACTATTAAAAAATAAAAACTGGAAAAATAACTAATAGGGGTAGTAGTCATGAATACTTTTGACTTGGTCATACACATATGTGTTCATATAGGCATATTTTGAGTTCAAAACTGTGGAGAAACAAGGAATCCTAATATTTTATTCCACATCCTCAAAGCCAACTCAGTTTTAGTATGTGTAGCTCAAAGCTGAAGGCCAACTCCAGGTCAAGTTTAGAGAGCAGGAACCATTCACCTAAACACTATCTTCTTAAATGACATTCTCTACCTTGTCCTTTAGTCCATTTCACCTTCTGCAGTCTCCTGAAGGCTTGGATATCATCCCCCTCACCAGCAGCAAGACCACATGACTCAGCCAAAGTCACAGCTGAGTTTCTTTTTTATTCAATGTTCTTCAGAGATCAAACATTCAGCAAAGCACAGAGTGCTTTTTAAACAAGCATCATCTCTATCTCTTGCTTAATGCAGCTAGAGAATCTGGTGTTCAGGTGCTTCATGGAAGCTGAGTGTGGCTTAGGTCACTTTTGGGCCTCAGACTGGAAATCTGGCCATGAGTATAGATATTATTGATCAGAGCAGGGCTTTGGTTTTGGACCGTGCACTTGAATAAGAGGATAGTCCATGCCTTTCAAATGCATGCAGCTTACTGACTTCATCCTCAAGTTACAACACAGTATCCACCCGAAGTCTGTCCAACAAGCCTGGCAGAAAGCAGACAGCAATACAAAATGGGCAGCCACAGGTAGGTCAAGAAGATTGAAAGGAGAGCTAGGAAAGGAGAACTAGGAAGCCAAGGTGATAGAGTTTGACCATTTTAAAGTCATAAAGGCAAAGAAAATGTGGACTGGAATAAAGTTAAGAAACTTCAAAGGGGCGATGTGCCGAAAGCTTCTCCCCAAAGAGCACTCATTGCTAAGGTTGTAGCTGCAGATGCTGCGCTGAAATTCCACCTAAGGGTGATCACTGTGGGCCAGAAGCCCCTAGCTCTAGAGTTCCAGTGCAGAGAGCTACAGGGCCTCAGACAGCCCCTTTTCTGAGAGCTGAGAAAAGCCAGAAAGTGCCAGACTAAAAAGCACCTGTTTCATAGGCATCTGGCAAGAAAGCCTAAGAGGTTATTATAGAGGTAATTCAGGTTCTTTTTGAGATGTTGGAAAATCTAAAATTAAAAAGGAGCCAAAGAGGGCTGGTGACATAGCTCAGCAGCACAAGCACCTGTCTGGCAAGTGCGAGGTTGTAAGTTCGATCCCTGGCATCAAAAAATAAACAAAAACAAAAAAAGCAACAAAAAAGGGGGTGCTAAGAAAGGCCTCTACTTCACAGCAAGCATTTGACTTGCTTTACTGCCAATAAAATGGGTTGCAGTGAGCAGCATTTGGCAGCCCCTTGGTCATGTTAGCTTTGTTAGGAAAGTTCTTTTTTATTTTCAGCTTTAATGAAATATTATTATTATTATTATCATCACCATTATTTTGGCTTCCTCTCCATAACAGTTTTTTAGGTCTACTCTAAGAAGAGGGACCAACAGCAAAGTTGGAATCACTTATAATCTTTCTCAGCTCCCTGCCATACCTTGCTTGGTCTCCTTGATTTATTCTGCCCTTCAATATCACCATATGTGCGTTTGTCTTATCTCCTTCCAACCCCTCACTGAAGTTAAAACAGTAGAAAGCACGGCTGGACTTGTTGCCCACACTTGGCTGGGTCAGTGTAAGTATACTCTGCCAAGTGAAATAGCAGCAGGGAACAGAGACCAGCAAGAGATTCAAACAAACATGGGTTTACTCCTTACTGAACCATAAAGCAAACCCACCACCTGTGTCCACAGATACATTTCCAGGAGCCTCAGAGACAAGTTCTTTTGCTTTCAATATGCTTGGCAGAGGTTTCTGTGGCTTCCATGGTGAGTAAGAAGCTCTGGAAGACCCTGCTGTACTGCACGTTACCCTCTGCATAACCTATGCATTGTCTCTAGCTCCTTGTGTTTGAAGAATTCATTATAATTAATTCCCTACTCCCTCCCTTTCCTCCTGCTACATGGCTGGCTTGGCTCCACTCATTAATATATCCTATTCATCTCAGCTCTTCTGCCTGAAGTTTTCTTTGTCAGTCACTATTTCCTGGAACCAGCTGCTATCACTGAAGTTTTTATGTCAATGTTTTTCCCACTCCCGAACTTTGCTTTATTTGGCTTTATTTCCTTAATACTTTTTTAAAATCTAAGATTGAATGGGCTCTTTCATGTTGACTTTGCGTTTAGGATGTGGGGAAGTTTAGAGGTTGGTGTGAGGGAGGCCAGAAAGATTTCCCATGAAAAAGTTTGGTTTGGATCAAATAACAAAAATTCAGATCTTCTCTTAAATTCATGGCATCCAGCGTCTGCCTCAATTGTGGTTTTATAATGGACCCACTGCCCATGGTATTCTGTGTTCCCCAAAGCCAAAGAGGTTTCATCAAGGAGACACTGTGATGCTCTGATAATAACGATCGTGTAACCTTCCATAACCACATAATGCAAAACATTCCACCCGTCCCCTGTCCATCAAACCCTGGTCATTTCTCCAAGAGCCAGATGCTTCCCTGCCCAGGCATGGCAAAGGTGTATGTAGATGGGTCCGGTATAGATAAAAGTGCCACGCTTCCCTCCTTTGGTGAACATCATGCCTATGCGTGGACCTCTGAGCAGCCACATTTCCTGTGAACTCTTTAGTCTCCTATCAGTGTTCATGGCTGCCTTTCAGCAGAACTTTAAGGTGCTCTCAGCACTAAAATTCCTCTGTACTGTTGGTGGCATCATGCAGCTGCTGAGCAATATCATGCCTTTTCTCATTCCTTTCACTCCCCTCAGAAAACCATATGTTCCCTGTTAGTCACTTTTCTCCTTGCTGAGACACAACACCAAGCATTTATAACTTGAAGGAAGAGAGATTTATTTTGGCTCACTTTTTAGTCCATAATCAGTTTGGTTCCAAGGTAGGATGCTATGGCAGAAGGTCCCTAGAGAAGGAAAGCTGCTCAGGACGTGGTAACCAGGAAGCAGAGAGTCCAGGAAGGGAGATGTAGCCTTCCAGGTCATGTCCCCAGAGACCTGACTCCTTCAAACAAAATCCCACCTCCTAACAGCAAATCAGCTATAATGCTCCTGGAATCCAGGCACCTTCCAGACACATGAAGCTTTGTGGGCCTTTTAGATTAAACCATACACACCCCAACCCCAAGCCTGCCTTCTATTCTGAGAAGAATCTATTCATTCTTGTAGGCCTGGTACTCACGTAATAGAGTACTTTGGCCTTCATAGGAATTTAGTAAACTCTAAAGAATTCAGTAAATAGCCTATTGTGGTTCTTGAACAATCAACGTCAAAAAGAGGTTGATAGAAGCATGATTAAGTCCTATTTTTCATCAACTTTGTTTCAGTTCATCTTTAAGTCCTTGAGAGTTCCCAGGACTCTCAAATCATTCCCTTTTGCATCTTGCTTCAGCTATGTGGTTTTCTGTCTCATTCCCCAGTAAATAACCAGGGAGATGTTTCCCAAGGAGCTGAGATATTGATGGCTGATGACACCTTAATTTGACGAGAGCAGTGCTTCTTACCTGATGTCTGCGTATCGAAACAGAGCTGGTGGGGGACACTTAGGGGCCGTAAAAAGCCACTGAAGAAGCTACTTTTGAACAGCAATAGCTGTCACCAGTCATGTCAGGATTATTTTGGGGGGCTTGTCTTTCCACTGTGTGCCTATTGTAGTTTTTTAAAATGTCCCCCCAAAGCCTCATGCAATCATGGAAGGTGGGCCTTTCTACGGTGACTGAGTTTAGCTTTGTGATTGGTTCATTGGCTAGCACTGGGTTAGGAGGTGTGAGTGCTGCACCCACCCAGGAGCAGGTAACCCACCAATGATATAAGGGAGGGATGGGGGTGTGCCTTCCCCCTTTTATCCTTTTCACTCTTGTTGCTTGTGGCCACCATGAATGGCTGTTCCTTAGCCATGCCACCCTACCTTGGAGCCAGATGAATATGGACTGAAACCTCCACAAACTGTAAGCTAAATAAACTTTTCTTTCCTTTATTTTGGGTATCAGATATTTTGTCTCAACAAGGATAGAAAAGTAACCAAGACAATGCACAAAGGTAAGACTGAGTGAATTGATTGCTTTCTGATGTTGAAGGCCAAGTATTCCAGGAGCTGTATTCTAGAGATCCAACTTGCAGCAGTGATTTCTCCCATCAGTGCAAATCAATCAAACTAATCATTCAAGGAAACTGACCAGATATTAGCAGTTCTGAGATAAATTGCATAGCCCATGATGAACCATAAGGACTGAATCAAGATGTAGGAGTTTAGGACTTGTTGCAGGCAGCAGACAGAAGGTCAGTCCCTGGTGATACAGTCCTGACTTGGCTTCAGGAATCACACTTTGTGGTCTTCTTCTTTTTCTTTTCTCCTTCTCCTCCTCCTCCTCCTTCTCCTTCTTCCTCTTTCTTTTTACCACTTTCTCTCTCCTGACCCCTCTGTCTCTGTGAAGAATGCTTTCATCTTAATTGTCTGCATCTATTTTCTGGGGTCACTGTAATAAGTCACAAGTTGATGATGTCTTATAACAACAGAAATTTATTCTCTCACAATTGTGAAGGCCAGAAGTTCAAAATGAAGATACAGGCAGGGTTGATTCATTCTGGAAGGTCTGAGGAGAATTCATTCCATGCTCATCTCCTAGCTTCTACTTAGTATTATTGGCCTGGAGCTACATAACTCCAGTCTTGGACTCTATCTTCATATGACTTTCTCTTCTGGGCCTGTGTTTCTCTTTCTCTAATAATGCTATTAGTCATTGGATTTAGCCCCCCATCATCACTACCTAACACCAGGATGATATCATACCAAGATACTTTATTACATCTTCAAAGTCCCTGTTTCCATATAAGATCATATTTACACACACAGGGATTTTAAGACATGGACATATCACAATTCACCCCATTCATCTGTCTAGGGGAGGCAGTATAAAGTGATGATAAGAGACAAAAGCATGACTTTGAGGATACTTATTCCTGGGCTAGATTCTAAGTCACCTATTGATTAACTGTGGATTTTTATTAAATGCTGTATCACTCTCTGCCTCATTTAAAAAAAGAATGAAAATTTATTTTTATAAACCTATACAGATCCCATTTCACAGTAATAGAAAGTTGTGAAATGTAATTAAACACTTGCTTCATTCCAAACAGTTATAGCACAGAGAAGTGACAAATATTCCTTTCCATTTCCTTTGATCTTACCCATCCAACAGAATGAAATTTCATAGGACTGTTGCATCTTGTTCTCCTTCAGAGCCTGAAATCTGAACAAATCACTGGACACTTACCTTGTTATAAATTTTTCCTAAGAAAATGTCACATTTTCCTAACCTTATTGAAAACACGTATCTCCCTTACATATTTTATAGAATCTTTGTGTGATGATATGCAGTCAACAAGTAACCAATGCACATTTGTTGATTATTAAATTATTTTATTTAAATTTCACATTTAAAGAATTTTAGGGAAGGAGACAATAAAATCTACCTGGGAAATTCTTCCTATGTATAAATGAAAAGGCAGGGCTGACAATTTCAATTCAATGTTCCTTCCAACTTTAAGGAACATTTTGCTATCTGCATGTGCCATTTCAGGCTCCTAGCAATGAAGTGATTGGAAACAACAGGTGTCGACAGTGAGGCTGGTTAAAATAAGGTACAGGCAGAAGAAAACATCATGAAGTGTGGTCTGGAGTCCGAGGAAATATGTGCAGGAATAGAGACAGAGTGATCTGGAAATCAGGGCTAGCAGAATCCTAGAGAAGTTTTCCAAGAGAGTTTCCCATCATATTTTGCTTTAACAATCCTTTGGTGTAGATTTTTATGCTTTTCTATGCTAGGATAGCCAGATTACTTTAATGTGCTTGTCTGATTGTTCTGAGGCTCTTTGGCCAGGACCTCTTCTCTCTGAACCAATTACCAGTGTCCTGCATTCAGGATGATGAAGGGAACCTGCAGAGGGCTATGTACTCTTTGTTGGTTGAGGGATGCGCTGCAGGCTTCTCAGTGTTGAGATGTATTTTCTCTAGAGATAAGCACAAGCCTGGGCTTCGGGGATCCATAACATCCTTCTCTGGGTTGCTCATGCCCTGGCCATCAAGGCACCTAAGCTGCCTCTGAGAAAGTCCCTGAGGCCAGCCTTCAGTGTCTCCTGAGAACCAGCTGTATATATGTCGTGTAAGTGCTACATTCAATGACATCACATTAATAGCTTGAAATCAGCCATGGTGGAAATATTTCTGTCCTGAAAATTAGCAAAATCTACATATCAGGGTTGTTATGGTTGATTCATTGTGTCAACTTGAGAAGTTTAGAACTTTAACTGAAAGACTCAGCAAGGAGCCAGGGTTCTTACTTTATATCTATCCTCATCCTGGGCAAAGAAGGGCAGGGAGATTTTGTGTGTGCTACACCCGCCCTGAAGGTGGCTGATGGCCTGTGTACAATATAAGGGAGGAGAAGAGGTCTGTTTTCTCCTTTTGCTCCAGCTGCTGTGTTGAAGTGTTGCCCTGGTGCCAGGCCACCCTGCCTTGGAACCAGCTGATTATGGACTGAAACCTCTACTAACAGTGAGCTAAATAAACCTTTCCTTCCCTCATTTTGGGTGTTTTGTCCCAGCAATGAGAGAAAAGTAACCAAGAAAGGGTTATCCCTGCCCTTTTTCAGTTCTCATTTTTTTCTGACTTCTGAAGATGATGGCACAGTTGATTACTCTCTCTTTGTAGAAACATGTCACTCATCTTTAAGAATCCCACACTTTTCAATCTGCTCTGCAGATCTCTTCTCTGGTTTCTTAATACTGGAGTGATCCTGGAGCCCATTCTTAGACTTTTCTATACCTTTATTTATTCCTTGGTTCTATTCAGTTTCATGACTCTTTCTCCAAGTTCTAGCTCTACACTTTCAGTTGCTTACTTTATAGCTACATGGGTATCTAATAGGCATCTCAACCTAAAGTGGTAGAATCCAAGTCATGCTGTTCCTTCTTAGACACTGGCAACTTCATCCTTCCAGCTGCTCAGGCCAAAAGCTCCAAGGTCATGTGTGAAGTTTCTTTCACAACTTCACTTCCAATTCATTTGCAACTCTGTGGGCTCTGATTCTGGCATATGTTCAGAATCTGACCATTTGTGATGACTGACTATAATTATTCTCCAAATCTAGATTTTTATGTTCACTTTCTAATTGTTCTTCTGTTTCCACCTTACCTTCTCAGAGTCTCTTACTCATGATGATAATGGATTATAAGGCCCCACTGAGCTGACTCTTTGTTACTTGTCTGACCTTATCTCCCGCTGTCTTGTGTAACTCCATTGCTTCTGGTTTCTACGTTTTAAAATATCTCATGCAGTTCACTACATGTCAATAAAATGGAAATAGACTTTTCTGGTATTTTATGTGTAACATTTTATCTGTCTTATGCACTTTTTCTACACTTAGTATATTAAAAATTAAAGCCAAATACCATCCTTCATGGTAGAGCCAAGTTCAAGGTCATAGAATTTGGCTGAAGGGAATGTAGGTATGAGATGAGGCTGAAAAGATGAGCAGAAGCAAGATCCTGAACCTGTGGGTCATAGGAAGAAGATCAAACTTCTCTAAATTCAATGGAAAATCACTGAAGGAGAATGATAAGATCATTCACTGCTTGATGATGTTAGTTGGGTGAACTGTATGGATCAAGAGTGAATGTAGAGAGACTGCTTATTAGTTCAAGCAAAGATCATGGTGATTTGGTCTAAGAACATACCAGAAAGGATGGAAATACATGAATATTCCCCCATCTCTCTCTGTCTCTCTGTCTCTCTGTCTGTCTCTCCACACCTCTCTCTGTGTTTGTGTGTGAAATGCTGGAGAGTGAACCCAAGGTCTTATACATGTTAGGCAAGCACTTTACAGGAGCTGTGCTCCCATTCAGAAATGGATAGTTTTTAGACCTCTTTTGGAAATAGACCTGAAAGAATTTGGGTTTAGTGTGAACTCACTTTGGGCTTAGGATCTGAATAAGCAATCATGCTATGTATTGAGTTGGGGAGGAGACAAAATGAAGAGTTTTATTTGTGTGTTTCATGCATAGTACCCATATGATATTCAAGTGGAATGGACAGTGGGAAATGGAACAAGTGATTCTGGAGTTCACTCTAAAAGTTTGAAATTCGAGATGCTATTTAAGCCACAGAAGTGGCTTCCTAAGGTAGTGTAGGAAAAGAACAGATTAGAAGACAAATAGAGAATCTCTACCATTTAGAAGAAGAAGTCTACCAAGCGTATTTCAAAGAACAGCTCTGCCAACACTTGTTTATCTAGAAGAGTGAAGAGACAGTGTAGAAGGAACCATTTCTGTCCTTTGAACCAGAACTATAATTCAACCGTACTACTAGTTCAGGAATGACATTTGTGCTAGGATTGTTGCAGAATCCAAGAGATCAGAAAGACCAATGGGGGAAAAAACAGGAGGATCTTATTGGTTGTATGCTTAGCTCAGACTCCTGTCCAAAATAGTTGAGCATGAGACAGAGCAGATTCCAGCTTTTATGCATTTGGTCAAGGGAGCTGGTCTTCAGCATGAAATCTTTGGGCGGGAAGAAGGAGAACAAAGGCAGTGTGCCAACCTGTGACAGTTTTGTATCTTAGTGACCCTACTTGGCCATAACAGGATGTTATAAAATTTTACTCACAGGGACAAAAGTTACTGCTTTTATCTATATTAGAACAAAGAACAACAGCTGCAGGGGAGGGGACATTGGGGAAACTTTTTTCTTTTCAAGTCCTGCTTCAGGATCTCATTCAAGCTTCTTGTCTAAAAGTCACTGCTATGTGTTCTTTCCTGGTTTGTCTTGTTCTTCTCACATTACCTTGAGTCTGTTTGTTTAAAACTTTAGCCTGTAACTTGTAGTGTTGCTTAATTCTTTGGAACTCAGCTGCTAAGAAGATACCCTTTTGTCCTCTGAGCAATCGTTTTCCAAATGCAACCTTTGTGCTATGCCTTGAGAGCTGTTGTACCTACTGATCAGTTCTTCAACTCTGGAGTCAGTGCTAGGTGAGTTATGGAAAAGGCAGGCGATAAACTGAGGACAACTATTTATTCACTCTAAACCTTTCTTGGGAGTGGGACCAGTTACCTACTCTATAACATAGTAGTTAATATTTTATAGTATTTAATAACAACCTGGGGAAGACTGAAATATGGTCACCTCCTAGTTAGTCTATCTGCTTGGAATAGTTTGTGCTGATTTAGGTAGTTTGTTCCCACAGATTTTCTGTGTGACATGTCAGAAAAACCACGAGTCAGGAGCAAGCTTGGGAGCAAAACTCGGATCAGTCAACAACCATTTATTGTTTAGCTTGTTCTCTGTACCTTGAAAGGAAATTCTTTTGCTACTGTTTCTGAATGCGAAGACTGAGTCCAGGGGCTTTTAGATGTCTGGAGTTTTATTCCTCTTTCCATTACCTACAAGTGTAACAGCTGTCTATTTTCTGTTTCTTTCCCTGAATTTCAGTCGAGATGATTACAGCACTGTCTGGTTCACCTTGAAGAAAAACAGCTTGAGTCTAGCACTGTGACATCATCCCTCATTGATCAAAAAAAATTTTTTTTTTCCATATACAGTCTCACTGTGCTGAGGGAAGGCTGTGGAAAGACAAAGAGTTTCTCAGGCAACTATTTTTCTGGGAAATTCCCAGAGCAGTGAGAAAAATTTCAGGTTAAAGCTACTCAGCTCTGATTCTAGGTCTTCCTGGTCATGTGGGTCATGGTTTACCAAAAGGTGTTAGCTCAGAGGAGCCCAGGTCTTTCCTGATATCTCAGAAAGAGTTATTTCTTGCTGGATCAGGTCAGTCTGCATACCGGTAGATCCAAGGTCTGACAGGCTCAAGGAATGATCTTTAGAAGCATGAAGAGGTGATCAGGATTCTGGTTAAGTCCATACCTCTGCAACTGAGTCCACTTCATGGAGGAAAATAAAGATTGTTTTATTTATTTGCCCCAGTGTGACACATTAGGCCTAGGGATTCTAAGGTCTATCCTTTCCAGGTAATTTTTAAGTATTTTTGAAGTTCTTTTTCTGTATAAATTCTAGTGATGATTCAAATGCAAGGTAAGATTGTCTACTCTGTAGTACCAAGGTAGGCAAAAGAAGAGGTCAGAATCTGGCACGAGACTGAGAATCAAGTTAACAAGTTCCAGAGGGGCAATTGAGATAGGCTCTGAAGGGAAAAATATAGTCTGTTTTTCCAGCAGAGAGGAATCTGTGGTGTTCAGTTGCTGACATCAAGAAGGCATTTTGGAAGCAGCATGGGATGTGGCTAGGCTGGGATAGGGGACACTTGACCACTGCAAAAATAAACATGCTTATATTTGAAAACACGAGCCAAGGTCATGCTTATGAAGCAAGGTTGGCTTGTAACATCACTGAAGTTACTTTAACATGGATGAAATCAAGATACTTGACCATCCTGGAGATGATTAGCTTGGGGCAGGGAACAGAGGAACTGGGGACTTATTTTGGCACCATCCAAGTCTACTTGAAGAGACCCTACCTTGGATTCCCATCTCACTCCTGACCCTAACCTCCCAGCCTCCCCTGTGTGTCACTTGCTGATACCTCCTTTATTCTTCCTTCTTCCCTCTCTCCCATAGTTCCTCTGTTTCTTTCCTTGCATCACTCTTCAAAATGTATTGAGCACATTCAGTGTGCTGAGGGTATAGCAGAAAACTCTTTTACTATGGATTTTATATGCTTTTCAAGTGAGCCATACTACAAACGAACACAATCACAAGTCATATCAAAAAGTAAGAAGTGCTACACAGAAAAATAAAATAGGGTAATGGTATCAGCAGGGAGAAGCAGCAAGGAAGCAAACCACACAGCTATGCAGGGTGAGGGCGAGGAGGGCCAAGGCACCCAGGAAAGTAGGAGCCGTTGCAGAATCAATGAGAAGGCCAATGTGACTGCAGCAGTTCAGGCAAGTGGAGAGGAAGAGGAGAAGTCAGAGGCAGCCAAGGGCCGGGTCGTCTGGTAATAGCTGGCTCTATTTGACTTAGGAATTGGTTTTTCTAGAGTAAATTTTCTTAACAGATTCTTGGTTACTAAAGAAGCATCAAAATTAAAATGAATGAGTGTGAAATGTCTTCTTAAGCCTGACATAGAAATTCCTGAACAGGGGCCCCTCCCTGCAGACTCCACCGTGGACATCTGTTTCACCACGTCCCTTCCTTTTTCCTTTCTTAGCATTGTTTCTAGGCTGAGGATGTGAGGGTGGCAGGGAAAGGGAGACTTCCTGCGTCAGGAACAGAAAACGCCAGGCTTGTCTGGTAACGTGCCTCTTCCCACCCAGCAGGCCTCTCCAAGGGGAGCAGCGAGGCCAGCAGGAGGTGGACACCAGGCCAAGCGTGGCCTCGCAAAGCTGCTCCTGCCCTTCCCGTGATGGGAGTCATCTTCCAGTGGCTCCAAGCCTCTCAGGTGTTGAAGGGTTATTTTCTGGAAGCAAGGGCAAGACTTGGGAGTCTGTGAGCGTCCGAGAGAATGTGCTCACAGCCTTGTGGTAGATTCATGTCCCTCACATGCTCTTTGGAACGCTTTCACCTTCCATCTGTGGGGCTGAATCACCAAAAGATTTTGGCTGAATTTGAACATTGAAATGAATTATTGACCTATTTATTTATTTATTTATTTATTCCAAGAACTGAGAATATCAGGGAGCAAGGAACTTTTTAAAAAAATAACTATGAATTGACATGCAGAATGAGAAAGAGCCTCTACTTACAGACAGAAAAGCCAGGCAACAATATTTAGTCAAAGATACAGTTCATGATTTCTTTGCTATTGTTGTTGTTGTTACATCTTAGAAGACAAAACATTTGACTGAGAGTTCTATTTTAATGATGAATCAAGGCCTTTGGTGGGGATGGGCATTATAATCTCTCCTGTGATTTGCTGTCTTTCTAATAAGAACTACTATTTGCCTTTCTACTTAAATATATATGAGATGTGAAAACTCATCCAAGTGACAGAGAGATTCAAGTTTAGTGAACCCCAAACAGGAATAGAAAATAATGATGGCTGCCTGGTTTTGAATGTCTCCATATAAATTTTTTTTAAAAATCCTTATAATATATAAAGATGAAAAATAGGACTGTTCCTTCAGCATTACTAAGAATCAGAGAATAGTACAAGTTAGAATTATTAGCAGGAAGAAACATGGACCAAATTCCGATACAGTTCCCTCTTGCCCATTCTTTCAAACCTGTGAGCGTGAGAAGTGGAGTAGGAGATTATAAAAGGATGATGTGAAAAAGAATATTAAAGACTCACATGAAGCTTGGACAATCTCAATGGAAAGTCTGTCTCAGGAGAAAGGTGATTTGGAACTGGGTGGTTCGCAGGACCAGCTACAGGGAAATGACTTGGAAGTGAGTGAAACCAGAAGCAGTAGCCATGGAGAAGCAGTGTTTCTTGGAGACACAGAGGAGATGTGGGCTGAGGTTCCCTGGAGACACAGCAATAAAAAGAAAGAAGCCACCAGGGTAAATTTAATAGTCCTGGGAGAAGAGACCGTTTCCTTCTTCCTCCTTCACCACCTGTATCTTCCATATGAGGAAATGCACAAAAAAAGCCAAGAACTGACAGAAGGTCAAGGAACCTTATACTAGGAACTCTTTGTGCAAAATAGATAGAAATAAAAAGATGTCATGTCCAGACAACATTGTTGTTTAAAAAATTGTGAATCTCAGCAACTCAACTGAAGAAAACATTTTCCCCTTCCTCCAAAAACTAATGGATTCTAAAAAATAAAAAAAGGAGGAAATGAAATGGTAGTTGTTGAATTTAGGAAGGATATAAAAGAAAAAGACAAAAGCATACCAGAAATGTAAACTAAATTACAAACTGCAAAGAAGAATGAATTTAAATGGGAATTTAATAACAAGCATTAATTGAAATAAGGGGGAAAAACCCAAAGGAACAAAAATGGGATAATACAGTTAAAAGGTTCAGAGAACAGAGACCGAAATGAAAGATAGGCAAAAGAAAGCCAGGCGTGATGGTGCATGCCTATAATCCCAGGACTCAGGAAGTTGAGGCAGGAGGATCTTTGCAAGTTCGAGATCAGCCTGGGCTGCAGAGCAAGCTCAAGACCAGCCTGAACTGCATAGCGAGACCTTGTCTCAGACAGACAAAAAAAATTTTTTTTCGCTGCAGTCCTTGAATGAGAATAGCAAAACAGTGGAACAGAATTAAGACTTAACATTATAATCCAAGAAAAATTCACAGAAATAAATCAAGAATTGACTCTACAAGTGAAAGGACCCACTTTTGAAAATGGAACTGTGACAGTCATCTCTGAGATATTTCTTAGTCACACTGATAGATTTTAAAGAGAAAAAAAAAATCCACAGGGCCTTTTGAAGGAAACAACTGGAAAAAAGAGGGGTAACTGTCATGTCACCTTGCCTTGCAGCTGGCTGATTATGGACTGAAACCTCTATAAACTGTACGTTAGACCAATCTTTCTTCCCTTCATTTTGGGTGTCTGGTTATTTTATCTCAACAGTGAGAAAATTAACTAAGACACAGAGTAACAGGAGATAGACTGACCCTCTTGCCTTTAGTCATTAGAATACTGGATAAAAACATATGAAACAAATTTTTTAAGCACATGACAACAGGCAGCAAGGAACTGAAGTCATTATTGGGGAGAAAAATGAGGGGAGCCCTGGGATCCTCTCTGCTCCTGCTTGGAGGTGGTTTACACTTCCAGGAAAGGGGAAAAAGAGTGCTAGCAAACAGCTCTGCCACATTGCTGACATGAGCAGGTGGAGATGGAAATTCAGCCAAGCCAAGGAACATCACCAGAGAAAAAACAGTAAAAGTGTGTTTAAAATGATAAAATAATCAATGAATCAGAACAATAAAACTTTAAAGATGCATGTTACCAAGAACAGATCTTCAAAATCCAGGAGGTGAACCTAATGGAGCTCAAAGAAGTAGATACCAGGAAGAAGAGGGAACAAGGAATGTGAGAGAATCCTAAGCTGTTGGTAGCAGAGCCCAGGCAATGTTCTGCCCTGAAGTGGCAGACATTTAAAGCTTTTGTCCCTGATTACCCTCTTGGCAGTGTAGATGGTGAGGGTGGCCAAGCCCAGTGGCAGTGAATGTAGGGACCTCATAATGCATGCCATCTGCCCCTGTAATAATGAACATTCTAAGGGTGTGTACCTGGTGGAGCATGCTCACGACATATGGATTCCTATGCCCAGGAACTCTGCCCTTTCTTTTGCTGATGGCATCATTAAAGCCATCTGTGGGAAAGATTAAACTTTCCCACCAACTCACAAAGCCCAACATAGGGGAGGAGAATTGAAGATGGTGATAACAGACGACAGACGTTTTGCTTATATACCATAGAGGTACTTGCATATTGTGTTTATCGTGGCACTATTCGTAATAGCCAAGGAATGGAATCAGACTACAAGCCCATCAACAGATGAAGAAAATAAAATGTGACTATCTATCATCTATCTATATAGTCACATTATAGTATTCAGTCACACATAAGAATGAAATCATGTCATTTTCAGGAAAATGAATATGAAAGTAGAAAGTAACCCAGGAGAGGGGTAAGAGAAGACAGTAGGAAGGATGGATATGATCAAAGTACATTATATCCTTATATGGAAATGTTACAACGAAACTCATTCATTTCTACAATTACTGTGCACTGATAATAAAGAGGGTAGATTAATGGGGTAGAACCTGAACACATTCTTCGTAATGTGTGTTTGTATTTGGTGTTAAGTGCTGATAAGTGGCATTAGGGCCATATTTTGTTAAAAATTTCAGAGTGCCCCCCCAGCCAAAGGATAATTTAGGGCAACACCCCCCATTGAATTACGAAGGGTAAGGGAAAAGCTCAGTGCCACAGAAGACTCATGTGAGCTCATCTCCAGGGAAAAGGGGTCAAGTAGATTTTCACTGTGTCCTTCCTTTACCCTCCATCTGCCTCCTCCAAATATAATGTCTCAAAAAACAACTTCTAGACCCCATGTTTTCAATGTAATTGGTCTTAAACCAAAGAGGATGAATTTTCTTTTTTGAAAGCAGGGAAATCATATTTGCCCATGTATTTCCAAAGAACATTAAAAAAAAGATTTGAAGATGAAATTCTGCCACAAACAAAAGAGTTCTTTTTCAGTTAGTTTTAAAGAAAACAGAAAAATTAAGTGGTAGATCCCCACACAGCAAGAGTTTAACTTATAAAATTAAAACATCTATGGGAAACAATTCATCTTTTGCCCACACAACCATCTGGTCAATCTAATAACATAGCAATTCTAGACGACAGCTTGCCTACGTGGAATAAGACCAAAGCATTCAAACAGCTGCATCAGAAACTACCACATCCAGTTGCCTGCTGGTAACTTTATAATGAGCCTCTTGCAGTTCTGAGAAGCAGGTATTATTTTGACAGATGAGCAAATAGAAGCTCATGGATATTAGCAATTAGCAGTAGGTCACTTCATTATAAGTGGCAGAACCAAGCTGCAAGCATGAATGTATTTGATTCCAAGGCAAAGTTTCTTTGCTTTTTTGTGGTACATTGTTTTCATTTAGCATTCTTCTCTTTCACAGCCCAGAATAGAGGTCATTTTTTGAGTTATTCACCTCAAATATGGAGATCACAAATATTAAGTGAATTGTGCACCTGCAGCTAATACCATGAAAGAGATTAGTCAACAACTCTGAATAATAAAGATTTCAGAAGAGTCAAAGCCCACTTGCCTCCCACAGCTGGTCATGAAGTGAGATTCCACTGCAAACTTCCGAGTTCAGCAGCTGAGCTTTCTGAAATTCCCATCGGTAGTTTCAGGTTTTAATAACTGCAGCACAGTGCGAATCAATAGAGGCCATGCTGGGCTCTGGCAGCCCCCTGCCGTGCCACACACTGAGACAAATCAGATCCCAGGCAATTTGGAAGGGGCTCTTCTGCCACAACTTGTTGAGCAGGAGTCAGGGAAGACTACAGAACCACTGCAGGAAGACCATCCAGCCTGAGCCACAGAATCTAATTCCATTCTGTCTTCCAGTATTGCTGGGTATCAACAATTGGACAGCCGATAGGGCATATACTAAATCCATTTCCTTCCCAGAGATTTCTGATTTCCTTCACTTTCTTGATGTTGGGATACAAAGAGCATACGAGCATTGCCTTACAGCAAATGTCATAGTTTTAAAAAGATTACATAAAAACCCAGTCTCTTAGAAACTAGAAGACATAAAAACAGGAGAAGGTAATAGAAGGAAGATGTTTAAAAGAAGTTGATACATTGTGTCAACTGAAAGTTTAACTAAGCAACTCACCAGGGGGCCAGGGTCCTCATTTTGTAAACATCCTCATCTTGTGCAAGAGGAGGGCTGGGAGATGGTGTGAGTGCTACAGTCACCCAAGGACTGGTACCTGCATACAATATAAGGGAGGAAAACAGGCTTATTCCCCACTTTTTTGTCCTTGCTGCTTTTGCTTTTGCTGCCACTACCACCTTGAAGTGTTGTCCCTGTGCCATGCCATCCTACCTTGGACCCAGGTGGTTATGGACTGAAACCTCCACAAACTGTAAGCTAAATAAATTTTTCCTTCCCTAATTTTAGGCCCTGGGTATTTTGTCCCAGCAAGGAGAAAAAAATAACTAAGCCAGGAGCCTAACAATTGCATCATTTAAAGGAAAATATATATATATATATATATATATATATATATATATATATATATATGTATGTCTTGGAATAAGGTGCCTGAACTTTGCACTGTGAACTGTGAAGAATTGCATTTCCTTTGGCCCATCTATCTGAAATCTTTTGATCCTTGGTTTATGGAGATCTGCTGAATTTTGCAGGCATGACTCTTCCATGCTGACATCAGCCAGTATCTTTGAGAACACCAGTTTCTCATCCAGAGAAGATTCTCAAAACAGCCTCACATTTCTCAGACACACTGCTATGTACACATGCTAAACTCTGAGGCCTTGAGTTACTTTTGTGTGGTCCCCATCACCCCACCATCAGGCCACTGTGCCTGCTCTGGCCTTTACCTAACTCTGATGGAGGCTCCACCATGTGTGCCTCAAGCCAGACAGACCCCAAGAGTTTGGCAAAGTGTCCTGCATACGTGACTTTTGCGTCAGTAGCGCCCACCATGCCTCCCACGCCCAGCATCTGCAATGTTTTGAAATCTACTAATGAACTAATGTTTCTTACATACACATAATCGTGGCAAATTCATGCCTTAAGAAAGCTTATTTTATGTATTTTCCAATTTGTTCTCCCACTGGGTGGTTCACCAGACCACTCTTGCAGCCTCTTACATTTACTGTGTCAGGAAGGCAGTCAGCCAGGGGAAGGATGGGTCTATGCATTGTTCTGCACAAACAGTTCTATGAAAATAAATAATGAGCTTGAAAATGAACTTAGAGAGTTCTCTAAGGGGCCATTTTACAACCTCTTTCATCTCACCTCTAACATTGCAAAGGCTTACGCTATTTATTGCATATATACTACTTGCTTGAATGCTATTTCTGCAATCTGTTTGGAAATGGAACACAGCAACCTCGGTATAATTCTCAGTTTTAGTTTCAGGACCATCCTTATATTATAATCATTTCTTGATATCCACTGAAGGTTGGCTCCAGAACCCTCTCTCTGGATACTCAAATCTGTCAATGCTCAAGTCCTTTATATAAAACAGTATGGTATTTGTATAGAGCTCATACACTTCCTTCTGTACATTTTTAATTATCTCTAAATTACTTGTGGTCCTTAATAAAGTGTAAATACTGGGTAAATAGTTGATACACCGTATTATTTATGGAATAATGACAAGAAAAAGCCTATGACTCATATGTCCCAAACATTTTTAACCCATGGTTGATTATAATAATAATATGATGTTATTATTGGGAATGCCTTCCTTCCCAATAATACAAATCTGAAAAGCATAAAGAAAAAAAAACACAGCTGAGACTAACTACCCCAAATTTTAAATTGTCTCTGACAAAAAACACCATGAACAAAACTGAAAGTGATCACTTGTATCTAAGTGACAGCAGAAGAAGCCTTGAACACTAACAAATGCCTCCCACTGCAAGTCAGACACTCATTTGAGACCATTAGGCTGGCCTAAACTAGGCTTTGCGGCTACCATGACTATTTGCAGTGTTGCAACTGCTGGCAGCAAGATCATGACCTCTTGCTGCCCCAAAATGAGGAAATGAAAGAGGAGAAAGAGGAAATAGGATGGAATGAAAGATGGATGAGAACAACACAGGGAACAGGAGACACTGAGAAAGATGAAAATGTTTTATGTCTTCTCTGAGTTCTTGTTTGTGCTACCCTAGTGATGCATTAACTCATCTAAGCTGTTATCTTAGTCAGGGACTTGCAGTAAAAAGGAGATGTGGAATACAGTGTTAAGTGAGGGGTCATAAAGTGGTTCAAGATTCAAACCCATATTCCATCTGCTCCCAGTTCTATGCTTAGACAAGTGCGATCAATCCATGGATTAACCAAAAGATTTCTGAATAGATTTTTTTAAATTTAGAATTTCCTTCCCTTTTTACTATTTCCTTTCCCCCTAGATAAAATTCCCTTTGTTTTTACCACCCACTAGAATGGACAATTGAAATTAAGTTCTTTTACTTAATAGCTTGCCAAACAATAAACAGCTCTCTCAAACTAAGCCACATCTTATCTAGGGAGAGGGCAATAAAAACTGTGATTTATGTAGCCAAGAGTGCAGTGAGACATTTTTATAGCATTACAGATGTTTTTCCAAATTACAGAGCAGCTTTATTTCTTTCTGCATATCTCAATTTCTCAGTCCTTAATATTAAAATAATATTAGCTATTCCATTCCACTGACTTCTCCAGTGACTTAGAGAAAAGAGTCAAATGATGAAGTCATCCCCATTTTTCGTCACATGGGGAAGTGATTTGGTTCAGGGCACACCTGACTCCACGCAGTTTCAAGCTGCTTAAGAAGAGATGGGCATATGTCGGGTACCAAATCTCAGGTATACATTTGATACTTTTAAAGTAATCAGTGGATGTACCTAAAGATGGGATAGTAAGAGAAATGAGATCTGCAAGCTACCTTATCCTCTTACCAATTTTTAAAACAAAACTCCTTGACTAGGTTGTCTTTATAGTTTCTTTCTGGCTTTGATCTTAGCCTTGGCTTTGCACACAGCCTCTATTTGAAGTTCAGCCCTTGAATGCACATTAAATCTATTCTCAATGCACCACCCAGGCCCCTTCCCTTCTACCCAAGTCAGGAGTAGTGAGTGCTCCAGATTTGACAATTTGGATCAGAGCTGTGGGAGCAAGGCGGTCTGTGCAGGAGTCCTAACAACTCTTTTTGATGTGGAAAGCCTCATCCCTAAAATGGGCAGGATGCTAACTTACCTATTCGTAGAGATCTTGGGACAATTAAGTGAAACAAGGTCCACAGAACACTTAGCATCCTGCTAAATAAAATGAATGGTGACACTAATTGTTATAGCATGTTGTGGAAAACACAATGGGATGGACGGGGTAGAATAACTGGGTTAGTAGTTCTCCTAGACATGACACTCAACTTTCCCTTTGTTGTGATTTATTTTTCTTGCAGAGAATTTTCTCTTTTTTTAAATTGTGGCCAAATTGAATTGTTATTTATGAGTTTACAACTTAGATGGCTGAGTGAACATACTTTTGATCATTCCATCATGCTTCTGATTGTTACAAAAGAATCTTTTTTCTCTTCTGGGATTTTAGTGCACTACATTAGAAAATAGGCATTTCACTGATATGAGACTGAGGCCATGACGTGTATCTTCTAAAACTTATCTATGCATTTTTACACATAGCTCCATATCCTTGAACTTGAGGCAACCATGTTACTACATCCCAGGGTTCTCCAAAAGAGAACATATGTACTGAACATTACCCATAGGCAAATATTAAGTGCTTTTCATAAATTATTTCTTTCAGTTCTCAACATCATGAAACAAATACTATCCTTAGCTACCTTTTACAGATGTGGAAATGGCCCCTTAGAGAAGTAAGTCATTGTAGTATATCATCCATTTAGGAGATAATGGAGACAAAATTTGAACCAAAGATGGACTAAAAACCCATGTTTTAGTATGTGCTATGACCTTATGCATCAAAATGTACAGCTGCAGTCCTGCACAGGCTAGCCTTGGACTCCAATGAGTAGCTCTGGCATCCCCCAGCAGCCGACAGGTTCGTGTGAGGACATTAGCAACTGGGGCCAACGTATGAGTTGTGTATCTGCTCTAACACTGAAGCTGTTAAGTAAATCTATGATACATGAAAGAGAAGAAGATTCAGTCAGATGAATGTGTATGTCAAGAATATATCTAGATATTTAAAAGTGTGGTGCCTAATTTTCAAACGAATTCCACATGCAAAGAAAATGCCATGCATTTCTTTCAATGGGAATACCAAGTAGTCAATTCATTTATTCTTCCTGACAAAATGCTTAGAATTTGCTCCGCAATGACTTTTATCATTAAAAAGAAGTGATTAGCATTAACCTTCTCATTTGCCACCTTTTGTTTGTTTTCTCATCCCTTAAATTCTTATCTATTCCCCTCACTGTCTTTGTCTCTTCTCTCACTCTACTCTTTGATGAGAATACAAGCAACTTATTTCAAAAGTCAAGTTAAATGTCCGTCCCGGAGTGGGGGGTTTTTTACACCCTTCCATGAATAGTTGGGCTTGTTACTTTGCAGTAATAATTTGGCCAAAGATGTTGAAGCAGAGAAGGGTGGTATTTCTTCCTAGAGATTCATCCTGTATGATATTTACCTTCTCATGGTAGCTTTATAAGATCGCTCCAGAACAGAGGTCTGTGCCAGCATGGTGAACTTGTCATTCCAAGGTAACTAGGAGATAGCAAATTTATCCAAGTCTGTCTAATCCCAGGGCCTGAGCTCTAAGGCACTATACTCTATTGTCTTTCTAGCCAAAGTCAGCTCTTTAAGTTCCTTCAAGATGACTTTCCCCAGGAATGTAGGGAGCCATGGTAGAGACACTAGGTGTCACCTGTTGTAGTTGTCAGAAATGAGCCAAATTATGGCCAGATTTTTGTTTCTAGGACAAAGAGAAATGAAGGTGACATGGAAGATTTCGTTTGTATAGGCTGAAAAAATAGAAATCCCCAACATCTAAGAAGAATGTGGTCAGGTCCATGGTATTTTAGAACTGAGCTGGAGTTTAAAGATGTTCTCTAATTCCTTTATTTACTATTGAGGAAATTAAGGATCTAAGAAATGGATTCTCCAAGCAAATACCACGTTATAGGCAGAACCAAGGCTGAATTTTTTTGGATTCAGAGTGAACTGATTTTCCCATTCCACCTTCATTCTGCTTGGGGTATGTTTATTTTTAAAAAGTCCCAAAGATTAGAAAACAAATTGTTTTTATCAACATGATTTCAAAGTGTATAGTTCTGCTAAAAGCAATTATAACAATAAAGGCAGAAGTTCTACTAAATCTATGAGTACCAAAGTATTCTAAATTTTACAAAGATAATACATAGAGCTGGGTCTGATGGCTCATACCTGTAATTCCAGTACTCGGGAGGCTGAAGCAAGAGGATCATTATGAGTTTGAGACCAGTCTGGGCTACAAAGTGAGGTCAAGGCCAGCCTGAACTGCATAGTGAGACCCTGTCCAAAAAGAAAAAAAGAGATAATATATAGAATTCCCATAAAATTTCCAAAGAACTGCGCAAGTTCCTGTAAAAATTCAGTTAAGTACAGATTGCCAAGTTGGGAAACTCAGGATTTCCCAGCAACTCCCACTTTCTCGTGCTCTGGGGAATGCACACTTCTCAGCTCACAACCAGCAGTCACAGTCAAGTCCCATCAATCCTCCTGTTCTTTCCTTCTTTGCTTATCACTCTCAAGATTCTACAGGCTTGCCTCAAATTCTTGTCAGCTTAGCCCCACCCTGAAAAAATCCCTGGGATGAAGGTTCTATAGTTCTCCCACACTAGAACAAGTTTTGGACTAGAACTCAGGAACTGGTGAAAATCCTAACCAGTTCTTTAAATATCTTTGTACTCTATTTCTCATGTAATATATATATATATATATATATATATATAT